>NEWO01000237.1:16009-34406 GCA_003013225.1 Phalaenopsis aphrodite | reverse complement strand
ATGGAAGTAGATCCTGCTAAAATTCAAGTGATCACTAATTTACCTTATCCAACAAATGTAAGGGAAATTAGGAGTTTTTTAGGACATGTTGGATTCTACAGGTGATATATTAAAGATTTTCCAAAGATTGCTAAGCCTTTATGTCATTTACCAGAGAAAGATGCAATTTTTCAATTTTGATGAGGATTGCCTAAAAGCTTTTAATTTATTAAAAGAAAAATTAATCACTACACCAATTATAGCTTCACCGAACTGGGGAAAATCCTTTGAATTGATGTGTGATGCTAGTGATTATGCTATAGGAGTTTTTTTAGGACAAAGATATGATAAAATTTTTAAAGTAATTTATTATGCTAGTAAAACTCTTAATGAAACTCAAATCAATTATACAACAACTGAAAAAGTGTTATTAGCAATAGTATATGCTTTTGATAAATTTAAATCATATTTAATTGGAACTCATTGTGTAGTGCATGCAGATCATTCTACTATTAAGTACTTAATGAAAAAGAAGGATGTTAATCCTAGACTTATAAGATGGATTCTTTTTTTGCAAGAATTTGATTTTGAAATAGTAGATTAAAAGGGGACTGTAAATCAATTGCTGATCATTTGTCCAGGCTTGAGTTTGAAAACCACTTTTTTGAAAAATATCATACAAAATTTTACAATCTACATTTTATTGGCCTACAATTTTTAGATATGTTAATGCTCATATCAAAAATTGTGATAGATGTCAACGAGTAGGCAATATTTCTAGAAAAAATGAGATACCCCTCAATTATATGCTAGAAGTTAAAATATTTATTTTTTGAAGATCAGATTTCATGAGACCATTTATACCATCTTTCAGAAATATATATATTCTGCTAGCAGTGGACTATGTATCCAAATGGAAAAAAGTTGTTGCTTTACCTCGATGTGATGCTCAAAGTGTTGTAATTTTTTTGAAAATGAACATATTTTGTAGATTTGGGATGCCGAGAGTTATCATTACTGATGGGGGAAGTCATTTCAGAAATGTCATAATGGAGAAATTATTAAAGAAATATCATATAAATCATAGGCCTGCTACTACTTATCATCCTCAGACAAGTGGTTTGGTTGGATTATCCAATCGGGAAATTAAAAGAATTATGAAAAAATCTATGAATAAAAAAATGTATTGGTCAGTCAAACTTGAGTATGCTTTGTGGGCTTATAGGACTGCATACAAAACTCCTATTGGAATGTCCCCATATCGGCTAATATTTGGGAAAACTTGTCACTTACCATTTGAAATTGAGCATAAAGCATATTGGGTGATTAAATAATTCAATTATAATTTGAAAGATGTTGGTGAGAAAAGATTATTGCAATTAAATGAGTTTGATGAGATAAGGAATGAATCTTATGAGAGTGCCAAGATTTATAAAAAAAAAGATGAAGATGTGGCATGATAGAAGGATTCTTACAAAAAATGTTCAGCCAGCACAACAAGTTTTTCTATATAATGCAATGTTAAGATTATTTCCAAGCAAACTTAAATCCAAGTGGATGGGCCCATTTGTTGTGATAAAAGTTTATCCTTGTAGAGTTGTGGATATTAAAGATCCTAAGTCTGAGAAAATATTTAAAGTTAATGAACATAGACTGAAACCTTATTTTATAGAGGATCAGCATAAATTTAATGATAAAATAAAGTTGGGTCAACCAGAATAAGCACTGGTTACGTCGGGCTGACGATGTAAAACCAAGCACTTTGTGGGAGGCAACCCATAGTTATTAGTGTGTTTTTATTTTGATTTTTATTTTGTGTGTGATTAAGAAAATTAGGGTAGTATTTTTGAAACTATTATGTGTTACTAAAGATTTTAAGACTTTATTTAGTGACCAAGACATGTTAGAATTAGAATTTGGATGTTAAGTTGACTAGTGCAAAAATGTGCACTAGCGCTTAAGCACCAGATCCAACGCTTAAGCACGACAGTTTAAAAACACGTGTGAAATTAATATTCTAGAAGGTTTAACTGCCAATTAGTTTGTAAAAATGTGCCAAGGCAGTTTCTAAATGTGTCTAGGAGTTTTTGTAAGGATTAACGTCTATAAATAGAAAGGGTTTTGTGAAGGAATTTCACCCCAGATCATCTCTATCCCTAAAAGTCTAAGAGAAAGTGAGATTTAGAGAAAATGTCTTCATGGGAGATGGACTTGAAGAAGAAAGAAGAAACCATGAGGAAGAGGTTCATTAGTCAAAGTGCACAAGAGATGTATAAAAGATTCTTAGCCGTTAGTATTGAAGGGATATTAGAGAAGATCAATAAAATTGAGAATACTATGGCTTTATTGGAGACCAAGGTAATTGAGTGCGTGCACATCTAGAGCATATTGGATGGCAATTGAAGATGCAATTTAGCCACACAAGTTATATAGAGGAAGCAGATAAGGCGATGTTCATAAAGCAGAAGTGGATTGAAGAAGATAGTATTAGAGCTCGTCACCACCGTCTGTTTTATCAACTCTATATTCTTGGAGAGACTAATGAAAGACAGGAATTTGTTCCTTTGAATGAAGAATGGAATTAAGTTTAGTGTTAGAATTTGTGTGTTAGAAGTTGTTGTTTTCAAGTGGTTTAGTGTTTAAGTCTTGTTTTTAGTATTTATGACTTCTTATATGTGTTTAATTGTGAAATGATTGTTGTGTATTTGTATTTAGGAAAATTTTCTCATCCAAGACTATTTGGAGTGAGAATTAAGTGTTTAAAGGTATTTGTACTTGTTTGTGAATTAATATAAGTTTATTTGTGTAAAAATTTGTGTTATTTTTAGCTTCGAATTGAAATAGTTATTATGGAGAATTTTGAGAGAGAGGGGAGTTATAGGAAGTTGAAAATAGTCATTTAAGTGCTATGAGACCATTTAGGAGTGGTTTACTTAGGTAAATAGTGCAATTTACTTTAATTTAAAAATTTTGAAAATCGTGCACTGGCGCCTAAGTGCCACATCTCGCGCTTAAGCTCGAGCCAACCCTAGAGGAAGGCGGTTAAGCACCATTTACCCGCGCTTAAGCACCGTATCACAAAAACCAGTTTGTGAACGGTTAAATGTGAAATTTCAGCCCAAAAATCACCATTTTTAACGCCACTGTCACCTTCAACCTCTCGAGTTCACAATTTTTTAGGGCTAACACACATCTAAAGTGAAGATTTCTTGGTGGAATCAAGTGAAATTTGCTAGATCCAAGTTCCTTGAGGTAAGAGCTTTATTTCTATGCAAAAATTTTGGATTTTCACTATGTATTTTGAGCACATTTGGAGAAATTCGAAAATTCACTATTCATGGTGAAAAATGAGAAAACAATCTATGGAAATTGCAAGGGAATTGTAGTTTATACTTTGGAAGTTTAGTTTAGTAATTTAGACTTGATTTTTGAAGTTATTTTTTAAATTCATAAAATTCATAGAATGACACCAAGAATGAAGAGGAGCAAAGGAAAGAGCCCTTTTGATTCGAGTAAATTTGTTAGTTCGACGGATCAAGATCGGTACAGTGGCATTGAAATCACGGAAAATCATTCAGGAGCAGTGTTTTAGGAATCCAGGTGGAGATGTAGAGGATTTGATCATTCGCCGACAGTGGGAACAATTCTACTGTTTCTCTGCTTTGACAGTTATTTCTGTTGTTAGGGAGTTCTACGCAAACCTCCATGAGGCTGAAGATAATAAAGTCATGGTTTGAGGAAAGTTGGTACCTTTTTCACTGAAGGTAATCAACTTTTTTAATCTTCTATCACCTGATACATTATGTTTTTATGCAAATTATAGTCTGACTGAAGCGGAGTTAGACGAGATTATTTCTTACTTGGCTGTTGGAAGAGGACTTTGGAAGATCACTAATGAGAGGAGAGTCAACTTCCCAACTTCAAAGTTATGTGCACCTTCAAAGGTCTGGAACTATTTTATTTCTGCTCGTCTGCTACCAACAAATCATCTCAATGAAGTGACCAGAGAGAGAGCGACATTAAATTATTGTATCCAGGAAGGAAAGTTCATCAACTTAGGAGCTTTGATTTATCAAACTATCATCAGTTATGCTACTACCATTACTACTGCAGGTATGGGATTTGCTTCCTTGATCTTTTCTTTATGTGAGCAAGCTGGAGTTAAATATCCTAGCTAGGAGGAAGTGTTGTTACCTCTAAAGCCCATCACTAAGGTGAATGTGAAGACTTATTCTGAGTATTCTATTTTTGGCTGGAGAGGAGGATTTTCTAGGAGTTATGGAATGGAGACGTCTGTTGCTTCTACATCTAGACCATCTACCTCACATGCTTCTACATTTAGAGGTGAGTCTATTAAGACCCAAGATCAATTATTGCAGAGGATGATGGATCATATTAATTTTACCGCTGATAAAGTTCAAAATTTAGAGCATTTTGCAGAGCATACTGGTAGTAGGAGAAGGAGAAAGAGTGATTATGAAGAGAAATTCTACTCATCTCTGGAGAANGTTGCTTCTACATCTAGACCATCTACCTCACATGCTTCTACATTTAGAGGTGAGTCTATTAAGACCCAAGATCAATTATTGCAGAAGATGATGGATCATATTAATTTTACCGCTGATAAAGTTCAAAATTTAGAGCATTTTGCAGAGCATACTGGTAGGTATCGTAGGAGAAAGAGTGATTATGAAGAGAAATTCTACTCATCTCTGGAGAATCTAATTAGGGGTGACCCAGGAGTGCAATTTCCTCCATATCATCGATATCCTGATTATGAGCCTGAAAAAAAGTGGAATAGTGGTGATTCAGAAGATGAGGAGTAAAATTGAGAGATTTTTATGTTTGTAATATGTGTTTGACTATGTGCTTTGAACTTGAGATTTGTGATGTGTTGTTTATTTTTAAGTTGTGAACTATGGTGTGGTACTGCTACATTTGTATCTTTGTGATGATAAGTACTATGTATTGTGTTTTAGACTTTTGTATTTTATTGTTATTGTGATACTTGTGTTAGTTAGTAGTTTATTTTAAAATTCTAGGGTAGTAACTATTGTGAGTTTTGTGATTTAGTTAGTTTAGAACTTAATTTAATTCTATCTCTTTTAAAAAGATGAAAATCTTGCTAACTTAGGTCTTAAATATTAAATTTCAGAAACTGCTACCCTGTATATTTTTCTTTCATCATGTTTGTGAGTTTATTTTTATGTTGAGATTGTGAAGTCAAGTTAGTGTGTTAGTTTGCTTTTATGTTTGTACCCACTGTTTAGAAGTTTATTGAATCTCTACATGTTGAATTGAAATGAAAATATTAGAAAATTTGATCAAAATTAATTTTACTCATGTTTTTAATTTTATACTTGTATCATTAGGGTATAAAAATTCTTGTTAGCAGTTATTTTAATTTTCATTCCTGCTTATATATATTTGATGATAAACTGTCTAATCTATTAAAAATTTAAGTTCGGGGGGATGAAAAATATTTTTGAAAGTTGAATTTTATTTGTTCTCAAGTGAAATACAAGTAAATTTGATTTGAAAAGAAAAATTGATCATGTATATGAAGTTATATTAAAAAAGTAAAATTTGATTTTAGAAATGAGTAAGAGAATTTAGTTGAAATTTTGAGTAATGAAGAAAAACTTTAAGTTAAAAGTTTTTAGTGTAAAAAATGATTAATATAAGTAACTAACTTTAGTAAGAAACATTGTATTTTTGAAAATTTTAGAAATTTAGACTTTTATTTTTAATACTTAAATTTCTTTTATTAAAAATAATTTTCAAAGCTATTATTATATTTATAAGTAAAAGTTTTGTATCAAGACTTTGCTTTAGGAAAGGAAAAGTAGAATTCAAAATTATTAAAGGCCTATTCAGATATAGTAATCATTGCATAAAAAAAAGAAAAAGAAGAAGAAAAGAAAAGAAGAAGAAGAAGAAGAAGAAGAAAAAGTGAGGGAGGAGAAGCTTGAGGATTATTGCCTAATCAAAAATTGGTTCTACATTTGATCTTTTTAAAGTATAAGACTTAGGAAAATCTTAAGCTTATAGATATAATATAGTAAGTAAAATTAATGTTAATAAAAATTTTTAAGTGGAGATAATAAAGAAACTAAATTCTAAATTTGGAAGACTTACAATATTTCTGATTTAGATAGGAACTCATATTTTCATCTTTCTTAACATTAAAAATTTCTAAACTTTAACTTGGTCTCATTTATTGAATATATTTTTCTAAATTGGACTACTATATTTCTAAACCTAAATTTTAGTAACTCCTAAAGAAAATCATACACATATCATAAATATTTAGTTTTTTAAAGATTGAAGTGCCACTTGAGGAAAAGTAACATTTTAAGTTTGGGGCATTTTGATAGGCCTAAAATATATAGTGTTTTTAGACACATTTTTATACCTATTTTTGAGATATTGCCCTTTAATGGAAGGTATTTTTGTGTTTTTCTTTCAGGTACATGTAAAAGCGTGAAAAATGCTTAAAGGAGTGAAAAAGAATCAAATTTGGAGAAAATAGGTGAAAAATTGGGCAAAAGTGTTTTGGCGTCTAAGCACTAGATCCGACACTTAAGCACCAGTTAAACAAAGAAGGCCACACCTAAGCGCCAGAGGCCCCTCGCTTAAGCGCAGTGACAGTTATTGGATGAGTAAATTTGGTTTTTGTGAATTTTAAAAAGGTTTTTGAGGCACGTAATGGCTTAATAGGTGGTTACAACCACCATGGATGAAAATTATTTCGAAAGGATGCATCTCTTGTGGAAATACATCGAATCAAGACACATTTTGAAGAGATACCAAGGAACCTTTTAGAGAATTATAAAAGAAGGAAGATTGAGACTTTGAAAGTGGTCCTGAAAGTATTTGGAAAGTTTTGAAAGTTCTAAAATTGGGGAGTTAGTTGGAGAGATTTTCAGACACCACGTATTTATCCTTTTTATTTTAGTTTTATATTGAGAGTGTTGTAAAAGAGAATATATTCAAAAGAAATTCAAGAGTTTGGTGGAGGACTTGAGATAAGTTTTTTATCTTTTGTTTTAGACTACTTTTGATTTTAATTGAGACTTGTTGTTGGTTTGACAATGATTTCTAATTTTAAACTAAAGTGTAGTTTTATTTTCTCCATGGATTCTGAGTAGTTTTCTTTAAATTTCTTCATAAAATGATAAGTAATTAAGTGTTGGATGGAAGTTGTAGAGAGTATTGATCTTTAATGTTGGAAGAAGTTGTGATGATTTGAATCCATTTACTTCTTGATTTGGTCAATCCAGTTAATAAAATTTATTGTGAGAGCATGTCAGAGCTGAGCTGGTATTGTCTCAGTCAACAATTGGAAAGAATCACGTGAGATTGTATGAATGAGAATGTACTTCATATGATTGAGTGCAAATAAATATAAAAATATTCATTGAAGGGTGTAGAGTTAGAGGACTTTAAAGAGACAGGTTAAAGCCCCTAATTTGGTTATTATTTTAGGTTCTGATACGAGATGTTAGCCCTCCGGTGGAGAGAATTGAGGGAACTCTAGAGTGAGAGCTAGTATCTTCCCTACCTAGTCGGTCTTCAGAACTATTCAAACTTTAAATTAGTCAATGTTCTTTATAGAATCTCTAGTAAGGGTAAAGAATATTATTACTTCTATTTGACACAACACAATATGCATACTTCCACAACATAATTGATATACTTATTACTTATTCATGATAAGAAGAAATATATTTTCATATTTAGTGCTTTTCTTCTATAAAAACTCAAGTTATCTTTTAAGTTTGTTATGTTTTTGTCAAAATATTAAAATTACCAAAAAATATTTAAATTTTATTTACTATGAAAATGTCTTTAGTTTAAATAATTGTCTTTTTAAAAATAGAGAGTTTTCCAAAAAGTGCATATTGCATATCTTCCCTGTGGGTTTGATATTCATGCCTTAATCAAAAAGTCATATTTTACTTAATAACGATATGTATACTTGCGTACTATCCCAATATATATAAATTAAAAGTTAAATTCTTATTTTTCTTCAAGATCAAGTTTTTTGTTTTGTTATTAAATAAGGAAATATAAGTGAAAAATAAAATCAATGTTATTGTTATATTGTTGCATATAAGCAGTTTCAGGATCAAGTAGCAATATGTCCTAGTTGATTTTCAATATTTCTGATAGCAACCCCTTGATTGTATTTGATTTCCCATGTTCAATATTACTTCTTCCATCATCAACTTCTTTTCCTTAACTTATAGGTTAGGGTTAGAGTTAAATCCATGAGGATAATAAGCTCAATAATTAGGATTTCCTTAGTTGTTTAAATTTTCTAAGGGGTTCACCAAATTACTATAATTATTCCAACTAAAATTAGGGTGATTTTTCCATCCAACTTTATAATAATTAAAATAGTATTTGTTATTTCAATTATTTATAGCATTCAAAGTTTCATAAGATCATTGAGTATCAATTATCTGCCCTAGAGAATTTTCCTCTAATACTTATGGTATTTGAGAATAGTTCACTCCAACTTGATCAATCTTTTTCGATATAACAACAATTTGAGATGTTAAAATAGACATTACATCAGAGTCATGAATACTAGATACTCTCTTAGGATTTACCTATTCAGAGGGCCATTAAAAATTGTTAGTAGTCATTTCTTCTTTTAAAGAGTATGCTTCGTCAAAAGGTTTTGACATAGTGATCCATCTGCAGCAACATTTATAATAGATCTAAGTGATCCTACTAATCCATTGAAAAAAGTTTGAATTATTAACCAATATTGTAAAGCATGGTGTGGATATTTCTTAAGGAGATCTTTAAATCTTTCTCAGGCTTTATATATCGATTTCTTTTCAAACTGATAAAAAGATGTAATATCGTTTCTAAGCTTAGTAGTTTTCGAGCGTGGAAAATATTTATCCAAAATTTTTTGTGATAGTTCTCCCCAAGTTCTGATGAATTCATGTGCTAATGAATTTAACCAAGCTATAACTTTATCCCTTAATGAAATAGGAAAAAGTCTAAGCCTAACAACACACTCGACACTCCGTCATATTTAAAAGTAGCAAATATTTCAATAAAACTAGGAAGATGTAAGTTAGGATCTTCAATAAGTGTTCCTCCAAACTGATGATTTTGTACCATTTGGATAATAGTAGGTTTAAGCTCAAATGAATTAGCACCAACATCAAGATTTTGAATAGTCAAGTGAAGTTCATCTGCTGTCGGATTAGCATTTTTTTAAAGGTCTTTGTCGATTTTTATTTATTTAATTATTTAAGTTATTCATTTTTTTGTTCAAAATTTTAATCACTTTTTTATTGTTTTCAAATTTTTCTAATAGTACGTTCTAATTTTGAATTGTAAGGTATTAAACCTTCAGATCTAATATTTCGTATTAAAAATATAATAAGAAAATGAAATTCTTTTAAAAAATACTCTTATATATATATATATATATATATATATATATATATATATATGATTTCATTTTTTTAACAATAACTTTTTTTATCTTTATATTTTATCTCTAAATTTCCTAATTTACTAAATCAATTTAGTTTATTGTTACTTTATCCGGCAACGACGCCAAAAACTTGATTCTGGAAATATAGTTGTGCAAAATTTATAAAGTTGACTTTGCTTTACAACGATGCCAAAATCTTGATGCCTTATTTTATGAATAAGAAATTTAAGTAATTTATGTTGGGATTCTACGCAAGTATATGTATCGTTATCAAGTAATATAAGACTTTCTATTTAAGCCCCAAATATTGATCCCACGAGGCACGTTTAAGTTTCAAATGATAAATTAACTAGAAAATGTATAGAAATAAAAAGAAATTACTGTCACTAATTTCAAATTGTTTGAGATACTATAAGAACTAAGTTATTAACTAATAGGAAAACTAAAATGTAAAGTTTAAACAGTAACTACTAAACTATGTTGACGTGATGAACTTATCTAGTATGAAAAAACATCTTTCCCAGTACAATGAGTTTTTGGTAGAATGAGATGAGATGAGATAAATGGTTTAAATATGTATTGTGCCAAATAAAAGCAATTTTAATTCTCTACCCTGATTAAGTGTTATAGAAAATCATTGGCTAATCTCAGGTTTGGTCCCTAAATATGTAGTTATGCTATGAGGATACTAGCTCTCACTCTAAAGCTCCCACTTCCCTTTCGTTGAAGGCTAACACTAGCTTTACTTCTTAAACACTAAGACCAAATTGGGGATTCTAGTCTGTCACCCTAAAATCTCCAATTTTATACCCAACAAAGTATATTTCTCTATTTATTTGCACTTAATTCCAAGAACAAAATGCTCCTTCATGAAATTAAATGTGATTCTCACTCTTGTTGTAAAACTCATACTCCATTTCCCAGATCATATGTTTCATAATAGATTCTAACAATTCAATTGGTCAGATTGAAAAGTAAATTAAGAATGAAGTTGAAAAACCATCACAATTTACTTTATATTTTAAAATTAACACATCCAAATTATCTCTTCATTTCACCATATCTCAAATTAGAGAGAAAAATAAAGGAAACTACTCAGACTTCATGAGAAAGATACAACAAAACATAAATTTTATATATAAAAGAAAGTTCATACAACAATAATAAACAAACAACACTTATGTGAAAATCTTTCTCAAAGCAAATCTCCTGTAGCTTCTCTTAGAAGATATATAAAGAAGAAATCTCTCACTTCTCTCCCTCTGTAACACTTTTAGAGAAGAATTCACACTTAAACTCACCACAAAAACTCAAAACTCTAAAGAAATAAATGACTAATGGACTCTAAGTGGTTGTGGGGAATGTGGAATAGCGTGGAAGAGAGTGGAAAATGGTACAAAGTGTGAAGGGCAGCGAAGAGAGTCCTTTTTCTGATCAATTTTTGCTCTAAATGGAGCCTAATGTTAGTTCTCCAATAGGTGCATCCAAAAACTCTTCAAAAGTATCCAAATTTGTCAAATCTTCTATAAATTAGTCATGCACGGGCATTGGAGCTGTCGGCGCCCATTCTAATGTCGTCGGTGCCAGTAGTCATTTAATTAATTTGTTCTTTCTGTCAAATGGCACCTTCGGTGCCCAATCTAGCACTGTCGGCGCTGAACATTTATTCTAAAGCTCCATTTTGACTCCAGATTCAATCCTTTTTGCTTTCTTTTGCTTCAAGTCCTAAAAATCAACAACCTACAATAAAATAAGAAAAATACCTTTCTTTAAAGTATAATATCACCAAAAATAAGTAAAAAATATAGGTCTAAATATGCATATTTTTTTGGTGTATCAGTCAACCAAAATAAGCACTAGTTACGTTTGATTGACAACGTTAAACCAAGAGCTCTGTGTGAGGCAACCCATAGTTATATATGTGTTTGGTTTTATTATTTATTGTGTGTGATTTAGAAAATTTTGGTATTATTTTTTATTATATATTAATTTAGTGATTATTCTAAGACATTTAAAGATGACTTAAACATGTTAGAATGAGTAATTGGACATTAAGTTGACCTGTGCTAAATTGAGCATTGGCGCTTAAGCGCCAATATCCAGCGCTTAAGCACGACATTTTAAAAACATGTGTGGATTTTGGTTTTGAGAATTTTTAACTGAGATTTGGTTGGCTTTGACATGGGAGATAGTTCTAAGACGTGTCTGGGAGTTATAGCAAGAGTTTGGAGCCTATGAATAGAAGGGTTATGGAAGGATTTTTATCACAGTTCAATTCTAACCTTATATCCTAAGTGAAAAGAGAGATTTTGGAAAAAAATTCATCTTGGGAAAATGATTTAAAGAAGAAGGAGGAGACAATGAGAAAGAATTTTATTAGTCAGAGTGCGCAAGAGTTATATAATGGTTTCCTCACTGTTAGTATCAAAGGAATAGCAGAGAAAATCACTAAGATTAAGGCTGACGTGGCCTTAATTGAAGCAAAAGTGATGGAAGTTAATGAACATCTGGATCAAATGGGATGGCAACTTAAGGTGCAGTTTAGCCATACCAATTTTATAAAAGAAGCGGATAAGGCTATGTATCCGAAGAAAAAGTGGATTGAAGAAGATTCAAAAAGAGTAATTAATCATCGTCCATTTTTTTAGAGATACTTTCCAAATGCTAAAGGAGAGACTAATGGAGGCTAGGATATGTTCCACCAACTGGAGAATGGAATTAAGTTCGTAGTTTATTGTTTATGTGTATAGTATTTGTTTAATGTTAAATGTATTTAGTATGTTATTATGTGATAATTGCCTTGTGTTTGTATTAGGAATTTTCTCATCTAAGACTATTTAGATTGAGAATTTATGTTTTTGAAAACATTTGTAATTGTTCGTGAATGAATATAAGTGTTTTGTTTGTGTAAAATTTCATATTATTGTGTGTTGAATCAAATTAGTTAAAGTTGGTGAATCTTAAGGAAGAGGGGAGTTAGGAGGGAAGAAAAAAGTATATAAAGTGTTATGAGGCCATATAGGGTTGGTTGACTTAGGCTAGGAGTGCATTTCACTTAAATCCAAAAAATTAAAATTTGTGCACTAGCGCCGAAGTTCCAAGACCCATGCTTAAAGGCTGTCTAAACGGAGATACAGACGCTTAAGCGTCGAACTATTTGCGCTTAAGCGCCAGTTCACGAAAACTGATTTGTGAACGATTTTAGGTGAAACATTAGACCAAAAACACTACTTTTGCACCTCACTTCATCTTCTTCCTCATGTCATTTGCAATTTCTAAGCTAAGGATAACCAGATTTGAAGATTTGTTGGGAATTTGAAGCAAAAATTGCTAGATTTGGTATCCTTGAGGTAAGAGCTTCACTTCTATGAAAAAAAAAATTTATTTTACTGTGTATTTTGAGCACATTCACGAGCTTCCCTAAAATCACTATTCATGGTGAAAGTTTGAGAAAAATCTATGGAAAAGCATGGATTTGTTATTTTAAGTTTTAAGGAGATTAGTTTAGTGATTTGGATTTGAATGTGGAATTTGCTTTTAATTTTATACATTTTTTAGAAATGGCACCAAGAATGAAGAGGAGTAAGGGGAATGCTCCTTTTGATTCAACCAAGTTTCTCAGTTCGAGAGCTTAGGATCGATACAGTGATGCACTACAGTTGACAAAGTTGATTCCTAAGCAGTGTTTTAAAAGTTCGGGATCAGCCATGGAAGATTTGATTGTTCGCCCCAGTGGGAGCGGTTATGTTGTTTTTCTGCTGTTGCAGTGATTTCTGTTATGTGGGAGTTCTATGCAAATCTTCCTGAAGCTAATGAAGGAGTCATCGTGAGGGGGAAGACAGTGCTTTTTTCCCCTTAGGTAATTAATCAGTTTTATCATTTGCCCCCGAGTACTTTGTAATTTTATTCAAACTATAGTCCTACGAAAGAGGAGTTAGACGAGATTATTTCATCTTTGACTGATGGAAGAGGGATTTGGAAGATAACAAATGAAAGAAGAGTAAACTTTTCTGCTTCAAAGTTGGATGCCAATGCAAAGGCAGGGCATTATTTTATTTATGCTCGTCTGGTACCTACAAATCATTTAAGTGAAGTGACTCGAGATCGAGCAACCTTGAACTATTGCATTCAACAGTTCAAGCCTATTGATATTGGAGCTTTGATTCATGGAGTTACTATTAGTTCTGTCGTCGCTGCTACTACCCAAGGTTTGGGATTTGCTTCCTTGATCTTTTCTTTATGCAAGCAAGCTGGAATTAGATTTGACAGTTGAGAGGAGATCTTGTAGCCACTAAAGCCCATTACCAGTTTGAATGTGAAATCTTATTAACATCATTTTATTTTTGGCTGGAGGGGTGGATTCTATAGTAGTTCTGCTGCTTTGACGTCACAAAATTCTATTTCACATGCTTCTACATCACAAGGTCAAACTTCTGGATCTGATTCTCAGTCACGGTTATTATAGAGGATTTCAAACAATGTCAACCATATTGTGGATAAGGTATCAAACTTAGAACATTTTGCTGAGCATATGGATGGGTATATGAAGAGACGTAGTGATTATGAGGGTGAATTCAACTTAGCTATGGAAAACCTTATGAGAGGTAACCAGGATGTTGTATTTCCTCAGTACCCTAGATATCTACCATGTGAGCCTGCAGCTGTTTGGCGTAGTGATGATAGTGATGAAGAGGAGAATGATGATTAGTTTGAATATTTAGTTTTGTTTGATGTTTTTAGTGTAAGTGTTGTTATGAACTGCTGTTAGTAAAGTTGTTCTGTACTTTGTGTTTTGTTTTTAGTTATTATTGTTGAGGCTGGTATGTTTTGTTTCATACACCTACTATGATGTATTTGTGTTTTATCAGTAGTTGATATGTTTAGCGATAGTAATTGTAATAATTATGTTGTTTAATGTATTTAGTTAGTCAGTGAGGATCTTATGAAGGTTTACAATCTAGCTAACTTTTTACTTTAAAAAGCCACATGTTTAAAATTTTCAGTTTACTACCAGTTATTTTTCTTTATGTTGCAGTCATGTATGTTTGTTAGTGTGTTTGTTCACTTTTATGTTATACTCCACTGCATAAAAGTCTGATGAATCTCTATATGTTAAGAAAAATAAAATTTGATCAATTTAAATTCTTACTCATGTTTTAATTTTTGTAGTTGCATATTTAGGATATGAAAATTCTTGCAAACATGCTATTTTTAGTTTTCATTCCTGACAATATCTATATGATACATTTTATTTTTATTAAAAATTCAAGTTTAGGGGGCAGAAAAATTTTCTTAAGAACTTAAAAATTTATTTGTTCTCAAATGTATTTCAAATAAATTTAATTTTGATTTGAAGAAAAATGATTATATATATGAAGTTATATTAGGGAAGTAAAATTTTGAATATAGAAATGAGTAAGAGAATTTAGTTAAAATTTATAGTAATGAAGGAAAAACATAAAGTTAAAAAAAATTTTAGTGTGAAAAATGGTAAATATAGTGTAACTATCTTTAGTAGAAAAAATTGTATGAAAAATTTAGAAGATTTAGATTTTTATTTTCAAAACTTAAATTTCTTTTATTGAAATTAATTTTTAAAACTATTATTATGTTTTAAGTGAAAGGAAAATATCAACTCTTTGCTTTAGGAAAAGAAAAGTGAGATTCAAAATCATTAAAGGCCTATTAGATATAGTATTCCTTACCTAAAAAAGAAAAAGAAAAAGAAAAAGAAAAAGTAAAGGAAAAAGAAAATAAGAGAAAAAGAAAAAAATTTTAAGAAGGGAGGAGAAGCTTAAGGATTAATGCCTAATCAAAAATTGGTTCCACATCTGATCTTTTAAAAATATAAGACTTGAGAAACTCTTAAACTTATGGATATAATATAGTAAGTAAAATTATGCTTAATAAAATTTTTTAAGTGGAAAAGATAAAATATCTAAACTATATTTTTAAAGAATCTACCATATTTTTTAATTAGATAGAAACTCATATTTTCATGTTTCTTAACATTAAAAACTTATAAACTCTAAGTTTGTCTCATTTACTAATATTTTTTCTAAATTTGACTATTATATTTCTACATAAAAATTTTAGTAAATCTTTAAGAAACTCCTATACATAATCTACTTATGTTGGTTTTTAAATATTGAAGGGTCACTTGAGGACAAGTAACATTTTAAGTTTGTGAGATTTTGATGCACCTAAATATATAGTATTTTTATAAATATTTTTATACCTATTTTTGAGGTATTGCGCTTTAATGAAAGGTGTTTGTGTGTTTTTCCTTCAGGTACAATCAAATAGATGAAAAATACTAAAAGAAGTGAAAAAGGGTCAAATTTGGATAAAAAATGAAGAAATGTGCAAAAATAAAATGGGGCACCTAAGCGCCAAGTACCCCACGCTTAAGCTCCAGAAGTAGTTATTTGATAATTCATTGAATTTAGACGATTTTTTGAAGAGGTGTTTGAAGCAACCCTTAGAAAAAAACATGGGAAATATCCCATGGGCATGAAAATTCATTCAATTGGCTTTTGAGGAGGCAACTTCTAGAAGAATCATTGAATGGAGACACATTTTGAAGGGACACTAAGGCACCTTTTTGGATTTTTATTAAAAAAAGACTTGGATCATCAAGGCAAGAGGCTAACCACCATTAGATTTTACAGACATCATTCATCCAACCGCCGCCGCCACCGGCCACCGGCCACTTTCTTTTTATTTTGAGTGTTAATTTGTATCATGAGCGAAGGAAGAGAATTCAAAGGAACTTCAAGACATTTGGTGGGGAGGATTTGAGATAAACATTTATCTTTGTGACTACACTTGGTTTTAATCTAGATTTATTGTTTGTGTGAATGATTTCTATTTTTAAATTCATGTGTGGTTGGGTTTTCTCCATGGATTTTGAGTAGTTTTATTTATCTTTTATCTTAAAATGATAAGTGATTAAGTATTTAAAGGAAGTTGTGTGATGTATTAGGCTTCAATATTGGAAGAAGTTGTGATGATTTGAAACCTTGCACTTCATTTACTTCATGATTTGACCAATTAAGATGTTAATACCTGTTGTAAGAACAAGTAGGATCCGAGATGGTATTATCTCAGTCAGCAGATGGTTAGAATCACATATTGATTTAATGAATGAGAATGTAGTTCATGGGGTTTAGTGCAAATAAAAAGGGAAATAAAAGTTTTAAGGGTATAGAATTAGAGGACTATAGAGTGATAGACTAAAGCCCTCAATTTGATTTATAGTTTTAGATTTTGATACGAGATGTTAGCCCCCATGTGGAGGGAGAAAAAGGAACTCTAGAGTGATAGCTGACATTTTCCCTACCTAACCTGTCTTCAAGACTATTCAAACTATAAATTAGCCAATGTTCTTTATAGAATCTATAGTAAGGTTAAAGAATATTATTGTTCCTATTTGGCATAACACATTTAGCATACTTCTACAACATAAATTTTATACTTATTACTGATTCATGATAAGGAAAAATATATTTTACTTGTATAGCCTTCATCTTGCAAGCAGTTTGTTAAGTTACTTAGTTGCATACTTTATTTTCAAATATCAAAAATTACAAAAAGAATCAAATTTTCATTCCTATTATAGCCTCTTAAGTTTAAGTAAGAATATTTTGGAAACTAGATTTTTGTGATCTAAACTTTCTAGTTTATTTTAAAGTGCATATTGCAGTCTTCCCTGTGGGTTCAATAATCGGGGCTTAATAAAAAAATCATATATTACTTGATAACGATACGTATACTTGTGTAGTATCTCATATTTAAATATTATAATTGTATTCTTGTTTGTTCCATAGTAGAAAACTTACTTAGAATAACTATTAAGGAAATTAAACATATGATCGCATACATCACATTTTACATCTATCTAAAAAGTCGGGATCAGATGTCACCTGGATAAGTAGTAAATTTCGTCTTTTCCTACTTAATTAAATCTAAATAATGTAATGCACCTTTAAAATTGCATAATTTTGTGTATAAAAATCATAAAAATAAAATAAAATTTTCTCTAAACTCAGTGAATAGAGGAAAAAATAACAAATATAAAATTGAGAGTAAATAATTTTTATTTAATTTTTAATTAATTAAATACTCTAAGCAGTATTTTAATTTTAAAAGATTAAATATAAATCCAAAAATTATGAAATTTGTCGAGATTATTTCCTCCACCCTTGGGAGCATTCCTTGATTTTTCTATGGTGAGGAGATTTACCTAAAATGAAAATGGCCAATTTTCTACCAACTTTGTAATTATTTTGAAAATAATTATAAAAAATAAAAAAAAATTTGAAATTTAAATTGAGAATTTGCTAGGAAATTTAGGGTAATAAATTTAAACCCTAAAATAAAAATTTACAAAATTTTAAAAATTTAAAACGAAAATTTAGGAACCTAGGGGCAAAATTATAAAACTAAAAAATTTGCACTTTGGCTCAAATTGTTCCCAAAACTTGGTTTAAACTATCAAGTCTTGGTTTTAGGGGATTAACAACATTGTTACTCTTTTTGATGATGAAGTTACCCTTAATAATCTAAGGTTAGTCTAATTTCAATCTAAACCTAGTTTAGGTTTACTCTAACCTAAGCATGGCCAAATAGATTGATCACTAGACTTGATCAAATTTTACTTAGCAAAATATTGAAATAAGAGAATTTAGATAACAAAATTCTACTTAGCAAAATATTCTTACATTAACTCAAGATGCTATAATATAAATGAAAATTTGATTCTTTTTGTAATTATTTTTTATAATGGAAAATAAAGTAATAAATTAACTAACTTAACTAAATATTTACAAGATGAAGGCAATATAAAGAAACTATTCTTTTCTTATCATGAATCAGTAACAAGTATATAAAATTTGTTGTGGAAGTATTTTAATTGTGTTGTGTCAAATTGGAGCAATAATATTCTTTACC
>NEWO01000236.1:1282622-1320365 GCA_003013225.1 Phalaenopsis aphrodite | reverse complement strand
GAAATCTCCATTTTGGGTCCCCATATATTGGTCTTAGCCAGAGTATTGTGAGGGTATGGTGAGGGTATTGTGAGGGTTTTGTGAGGGTTTTGTGAGGGTATTGTGAGGGGATTGTGTACCTTAGCTCCAAACCAACACCCAGGGTCAATCCTAAGGTCAAGTAGCCCTATAGGAACTCTCCTTGAGTTCCCTCATAATGATCTTACCTACTAAGTGCTAGAGGTTAGGACCAATATGTGGAACTTCAAGTTGAGAAAAGAGAAGAGTTTTGAGTTTCTAATGGTGAGGGTACCTTTTCTAGTTTTCTAAGACTAGTCAGTAGGAAAGTCCTATAGCTAGACCTAGGCTACTAAAGAAATTTCTAGACCTCAACCAAAAGTGAGGTCAACAGGTATAAATGGTCCCATGAAACCTAATCCCCAAATAACAAATATTTCAGCTTCTAGCATATAATTGAGGGGCATCTCATTTCTTCTAGAAATATTGCCTACTCTTTGACATTTATCACAAGTTTTGATATAAGCATTAACATCTCTAAAAATTGTAGGCCAATAAAATCCAGATTGTAGAATTTTGTATGTTATTTTATCAACACCAAAATGTCCTCAAATCACAATTATGATATTTTTTGGATAATTTCATAAGTTTCTTCTAATGGTACACATCTTTGAATGATCAGATCATTTCCTTGTTTATATAAATATTGGTCATCCCAAAAATAAGTCTTAGCTTCAGAAATAAATTCCCTCATTTTTTGGTATGTCATTCCATAGGGTTTAAGATCACTAACAATATAGTTCACAATGTCGGCATACCATGGAACACGCCACTCATTTACAGTGAACAATTTTTCATCTGGAAAATGTTCATTAATTTATTATTCAAAATAGAGTGATTTTTCTAATTCAAGCCTGGGCAAATGATGAGCAATTTGATTTTCACTTTCCTTCTGATCTACTATTTTAAAATCAAATTCTTGTAAAAGAAGAATCCATCTTATAAGTCTCAGTTTGGTATCCTTCTTTTTCATTAAGTACTTAATAGCATAATGATATGTATGCACTATACAATGAGTTCTAATCAAATATGATCTAAATTTATCAAAGGCATATATTATTGCTAATAACTCTTTTTTAGTTATTGTATAATTAATTTGAGTTTCATTAAGAGTTTTACTAGCATAGTCAATAACTTTGAAAATTTTATCATATCTTTGTCCTAAAACAACTCAAATAGCATAATCACTTATATCACACATATCTTGAAAAGTTTTCCCCAATTTGGTGAAACTATAATTGGTGCAGTGATTAATTTTTTTTAATAATTTAAAAGCTTTTAGGCATTCCTCGTCAAAATTGAAAATTATATCTTTCTCTAGTAAATGACATAAAGGCTTAGTGATCTTAGAAAAGTCATTAATATATGGCCTGTAAAATCCAGCATGTCCTAAAAAACTCATAATTTTCCTTACATTTATTGCAGAAGGTAAATTAGCAATCACTTGAATTTTAGTACGATCTACTTCCATATCATTTTCTGATATTTGATGACCTAATACAATTCCTTTTACTACCATAAATTGGCATTTTTCCCAGTTAAGGACTGAATTTGTTTCTTCACAGTGCTTAAGAACTTTAGATAAATGTTCTAAACATGAGTCAAATGAAGTTCCAAACATTAAAAGGTCATCCATAAAGACTTCAATCCCTTTTTCAATTAAATCAAAAAAATTGTCATCATACATCTTTGAAAAGTAGTAGGGGCACTACATAAACCAAAGGGCATTCTTCTAAAAGCAAAAGTACCATTAGGACTGGTAAATGTTATTTTCTCTTGATCCTCAGGAGATATTTGAATTTGATGATAACTGGCATATCCATCCAGAAAACAAAAGTATTTATGCCCAGGTAGTCTATCCAGCATTTGATCTAAAAAGGGTAGTAGAAAATGATCTTTCTTAGTGGCAAGATTTAATTTTTTATAATCAATGCATATTCTCCACCCTGTAACTTATCTAGTAGGTATTAACTCATTATGCTAATTCACAATTACAGTTACTCCTCCTTTCTTAGGAACACAATGATTGGACCAACCCATGCACTATCTGAAATAGGGTAGATAATTCCAGCATCTAACCACTTTAAAATTTCTTTCTAAACAACCTCTTTCATAACAGGATTTAATCTCCTTTGTGGATCAGCCCTGGGTTTGCAGTTTTTTTTCCAGATTAATTTTATGCATACAAATTGAGGGACTGATTCCTTTAATATCAGCAATTGTCCATCCGAAGGCTTTCTTAAACTTTTTTAGAATTTTCATCAGTTTTTCTTCTTCTTTCTTTATTAACTTCGAGGAAATTATAACAGGTAAAGTAGAGGAATCTCCTAAAAAGGCATATTTTAAATGTTCAAGAACTAATTTCAACTCAAGTTCTTGAGGTTTTTTAATAGATGGACAAAATAATTTATCTTCGTCTATCGTGTCCAAAATTTCAAAACTTTCTTGAACATAACTTGAATCTTCCTTAAAAAGGTTTACACATTGATCAAATTCCTCTTCTTGCTCGTGTTTCAAATCTTTTTCTTCAGATTTTTCTTCATAAGTAGTTTTTAAATGACATTCACTCAGATATCTTGTAACATCCATTTTATAGCATTCATCATCTTTACCTTTTGCAGGGTATTTCATTGATTTTGAAATGTTAAAAGTAACTGTTTGATCATTGACGTGCATTGTTAATTTCTCTTTCTGCACATCTATCATTTCTCTTCCTGTGGCTAGGAAAGGTCTCCCCAAAATTATAGGTATCTCTTATCTTCCTCCATATCTAGCACAATGAAATCAACAGGAAAGATAAATTGATCCACTTTCACTGGGACATCTTCTATAACTCCTGTAGGATAGGTTATTGAACAATCTGCTAACTACATAGTTACAGTAGTAGGGGTTATTTCTCCTAATCCCAATCTTTTAAATATTGATAATGGCATAAGGTTAATGCTTGCACCTAAATCACATAAGGCTTCCCATAAAATTTGTCTCCTATTGCACATGGAATTGTAAAGCTACCAGGATCTTTAAGTTTTTCAGGAAATTTCTTTTGAATTATAGCACTGCACTCCTCACTAAGTGCAACAGTCTCATTATCTTCAAACTTCTTTTTTATGTTGATAATATCCTTCATAAACTTTCCATAGCTTGATATTTATTTTAAGGCTTCAGCAAATGGAATATTGATTTTAAGCTTCTTAAATATTTCCAAAAATTTTGAAAATTACTTATCCAACTTCTGTTGTCAAAGTCTCTGAGGAAATGGAGGTGGTGGTATTTCTAAATCAATTCTTGGCAGAGAAATAGGTCTTTCAGGATCGTTCGGAGCGTCCTCTTTTGATTCTTCAATTCCTTCTCTCTCTCTTCAATTTCTTTTTGAATTCTACATTCCAACTCTCTTCCGCTTCTAAGTTATACGGCTTTAACTTGCTCTTTATTCTGGTCTTTTGGAATTGATTCAGTATTACTAAGAAGTGTTTCTTGGGATCTATTACTTAATGAACTTGTAATTTGCCTAAGTTGATTCTCAATATTTCTAATTGTAGCTCCTTGACTTTGTAATTGATTACCCATTTGTAACACCACTTCTTCTATAGACAACCTCTTATCCTTAATTTGTGTATTATTATTGATACCTGGAGGACAAGTAGATCTATAATTATTATTCCCTTGGTTGTTCCAGTTTCCCAATGAGTTTACTTGGTTGTTCCCCCATTGCTGATTATTACCACCCAAATTATTATTCCAGTTAAAGTTGGGATGGTTCTTCCAACCTGGGTTATAATAATTAGAATATGGGTTATTTTTCTTATTATTTATGGCATTCAAAGTTTCTAATGATGCTTGAGAATCTATCATTTGGCCTAATGAATTCTCTTTAATCATGGAAATTGGTTGAGAAAAATTCATTCCAAATTGGTCTAACTTCTTTGAACTTGCAGCAACTTGATTTGCTAACATAGTAAATGCATCAGTTTCATGAATATTGGCTACTTTCTTTGGATTTACCCTCTCAGAAAGCCATTAAAAATTATTGGTAGTCATTTCTTTAATTAAAGCATAAGCGTCATGAAATGATTTTGACATCAATGAACCACCAGCAGTGGCATCGATAATAGATCTAAGAGAACTAATTAATCCATTATAAACTTTTTGCAATATTAACCAATCTAGTATAACATTGTGTGGACACTTTCTTAAGAGTTCTTTAAATCATTCTCATGCTTCATAAATAGATTCCCCTTCAAACTGATTAAAAGATGTAATATCATTTCTAAGTTTTGCATTTTTTTATGGTGGAAAATATTTAGCATGGAATTTTTTTGCTAAATCATGCCAAGTTCTAATAGATCCAGGTGCTAACGAATTCAACCACATCTTAGCTTTATCCCTCAGTGAGAAAGGAAATAACCTAAGTCTTATGGTATCATCTTAAACACCATTGTATTTAAATGTAGCGCACAATTCTAGAAAATTGGCAAGATGTAAATTTGGATCTTCAGTTGGTGATCCCTTAAACTGATTATTTGATATCATTTTGATAATAGCTGGTTTAAGCTCAAATGAATTAGTCATTATAGTAGGTTTTTAAATACTACAATGAAGTTTATCTACAGTAGGGTTGGCAAGGTCTAAACTCTTGATAAATTTCTGCATTTTGATTATTTAGGTTTGTCATTTCTGTATTTTTTTTTTTGAATTTTTCAAGATTTTTATTTATTTATTTTTGTTTTTCTGATTTTTCTAATAGTTCTTTTTAATTCAGAATCGTAGGATACTAGTCCTTCAGAACCTGAACTACGTATACACTAATATAAAATAAAATAAAATAAAACAAAATAAACATACAAAATAAGATACAATATTTAAAGTTTAAATCATACTTTTAAAAATAGAAATTTACTTAATTTTCTTCCCCGATTTCTCCTCCCTGGCAACGGCGCCAAAAACTTGATCCCTGAATACTTAATGCTTATGCACAGTATAGCAATAGTTCTGATGGTATTTTTCACTTATATTTCCTTATTTTACAACAAAACCAAAAACTTGATTCTGAAGAAAAATAAGAATTTAACTATTTTATTTATATATATTTATATTTGGATACTATGCAAGTACACGTATTATTATCAAGTAATATAAGACTTTTTGATTAAGACCTAAATATCAAACCCACAGGAAATATTATGCAATATGCACATTTTAGGAAGTTTTCCTATTTTTAAAAAGATAATTACTTAAACTAAAAATGATTTTTGTAGGAATTTAAAATTTAAATATTTTTGGTATTTTTTATATTTTAACGAAACAGTAACAACTTAAAAAGATAACTAAAGTTTTTGTAGAAGAAAACTACTTAATATGAAAATTTCTTTCTTCTTATCATGAATCAATAATAAGTATAGGAATTATGTTATGGAAGTATGCAAATTGTGTTGTGCCAAGTAGGAGCAATAATATTATTTACCGTTACTAGAGATGCTATAAAGAACATTGGCTAATTTAAAGTTTGAATAGTTCTGAAGACCGGCTAGGCAAGGAAGTTACTAGCTCTCACTCTAGAGTTCCCTCGATTCTCTCCACCTGGGAGCTAATATTCTTGTATCATAACCTAAAACAATAAACCAAGTTGGGGGCTTTAAC
This sequence comes from Phalaenopsis aphrodite, assembly GCA_003013225.1. Taxonomy (NCBI): domain Eukaryota; kingdom Viridiplantae; phylum Streptophyta; class Magnoliopsida; order Asparagales; family Orchidaceae; genus Phalaenopsis; species Phalaenopsis aphrodite. The sequence goes on along the minus strand of NEWO01000236.1, from coordinate 1,314,671 downwards.
ATGTCACTTTAAAGTCCTCTAACTCTACACCCATCAATGAATATTTTCCTATTTATTTACACTCAATCATATGAACTACATTCTCATTCATACAACCTCATGTGATTCTTTCCAATTGTTGACTAAGACAATGTCAGCCTGATTCTTACATGTTCTCACAACAAATTTTAACATCTGGATTGGCCAAATCAAGAACTAAATGAAGTGCATGAATTTAAATCATCACAACTTCTTCCAACATTAAAAATCAATACTCTCCACAACTTCCATCCAAAACTTAATTACTTATCATTTTAAAAAGAAAGATATTCAAAACTACTCAGAATCCATGGAGAAAACAAAAGCACACTTTAGTTTAAAAGAAAAAAAATCATTGTCAAACCAACAACAAGTCTCAATTAAAACCAAAAGTAGTCTAAAACAAAAAGATAAAAACCTATCTCAAGTCCTCCACCAAACTCTTAAAGTCCCTTTGAATCTCTTCTCTTTTACAATCACTCAAAACAAAATAACAAAAAAGGATAAAGTAAATAAAAAGTGGTTCCTGAAAATCTCTATGAACTAACTCCCCAGAAAAGAACTTTCAAAACTTGCCAATATTTTCAGGACTCTTTTCTAAGTCCTCTCTTCTTTCTTTTATAGTTTTCCAAGAGGTGACTTGGGTTCTCTTCAAAATGTGTGTTAATTTGATGTATTTGCCCAAGAGATGCATCCTTTCATGATAATTTTCGTCCATGGTGCCTCAAAAACCTCTTCGAAATTCGTGAAAACTGATTTTACTCATATAGTAACTGCCACTGACGCATAAGCACGGCCTTCTCTGTTTAAGCGTGGGGTCTCGACGCTCAGGCACGGCCTTCTCAAGTAATTTCCACTGGCGCTTAAGCGCGGGGTCTCGGCGCTTAGGCACGGACTTCTCTGTTTAAGCGGCGCGTAAGCGCCGAATCTGGCGCTTAGGCGCCGAAACGCTTTTGCACAATTTTTCACCTTTTTGCTCCAATTTTAATCCATTTTCACTCCTTTAAGCATTTTTTTTTTCATTTTTACTTGTATCTGCAAAAAAAACACAAAAATACCTTCCATTAAAGCGCAATATCTCAAAAATAGGTATAAAAATGTGTCCAAAAATACTATATTTTAGGTGTATCAGAGCCCAAAAGCCCTCATTAGCTCTTCTTCACTCCTTCATCTCTTGATCCCTGACATCTCCATACACATGTATAAACAACTGAATAATAAAAAATTCGAGAAATGAAGAGAAAATTTGCATGGAAATCCAGGAAGTCCAATTATTAGTAATATTTATTACTCTTGAGGTAAACATTTATGTTATTTAATTCTCATATTCATATAGTTGTTATCACTTTCAAAGAAGAGAATCAGGGAACTAATAATGTACATTAGAAATATGGCTGGATGAATCTTGAGGAGATCCAACGGATCACATGAGAAAAGAATTGAAGTGCAATTATTCATCATTGCACCAGTTAGCTGAATCTTAGGCCGAATAAACAGAAGTCTAGCTGAACCAAAGAACGCCATGTCCCCATGTCGATGACTACTCAACCGGCGTGTGGAATTAAAAAAATTAGCAACTTCCCATAAATGATTCATTTTATTCATACTCATTGATCAAATGAAGGCTTTTGTTAGATTATGTTATATGTATTTTACAATGAATATCTTCGAAGAAGGTGACTATGAGTCATTCAGTCAGCCGATCAACTCTTGGCCGACTGAATGAACACAAGGTGATCAGACAAAATAATTACAAACACTAAATAATGTCAAATACAGTTACAAAAATGGAATCAACCGCTGTTACATGTAAAAATTATGTCTAAGTTAGTTACAAATATGTGAAATTGTAATGGCTCATAAATGATTGTAACATTCTCATTGAAGTTGATACAATCATGTAATTTTCTATGCCCTTCTGGGACATATAAATAGGAGGGTATTTTTTAAAAAAAGGAGACTATTGATATACATGACCAAAAAGTGCCCATGCAAATCTATACAAGATTTGACGGTAGCAGAGACCAGTTGACCACTTCATTTGGCCAACCCCCCTGTTCGTTGGTTGTCCACAATTTGTTTGCAGACCAAAACCTGTCGGCCAACCTCCATCAATCTATCGACCGTCATTCATCTCCCAACCTTTAGTCCTTATACCGACCTTTGATATGTTTGTCAACATTCAGTCCGTCGTCTGATCATAGTTTGTTTGCTGACCTTCAATCCATCTGCTGACCTTTAGTTCGTAAGTCAACTGTAGTCCTTTTGCTGAACTCAAACGCATTGTTGTACTACACTCAAATTGTAATGCAAATCTGATATTAAATTTGCACATTAATTGCATTTAGGGACGTTACTATAACCATTCCTGCTTTCCATAATTGTACAATTAGACCCTTATATATAGAAGGATCCTTTATGTATAAAGAAAGAGGAGGCCATTTTGGGGCTCCCCTTCTCTTGCAACACTTATTTCTTATATATATAATGGGTCTGAGAGCTCGGGGAATGCCTCCACTTTGCCCCCACACGTCAACTCTCTATTTCTCTCTCTTTCTGAGTTTCCTACTGATCTATTCCTTTGGCATGTACCACAGGATAATTTCATATCCAAAATAATAAATTCTCAGAGATTTAATTTTAATTGGGTCTCATTTTTCTCTACTCTCTTTTCTCTCATCCGACCAATGCCTTATTTCTTGGGCTTGATCCACATAACATTTTAAGATTTAACATCATAGATTAAAGAATCACAGCCCAAAGAAGTAAGAGTTTATTAATAGAAAAATCAGCACCAAAGTTAATAAGATGATTGACGTGACTATTGAGCAAGGAGCTAAAGAACAAAATGAGTTCATTAGAAATCTCTTTTTGATGATGAATATAAGCATCATTAACAAAAAGCTATTCAGCAAAACCAACATTATTTCTTATTTTAGTCCTTTGATAAAAAAAATTAACATCATTTCACCTTTAGCCAACCTGCAGCACTTTCGAAATTATTTCAACATTTTCAAAATAATATTTTTCAAGAAAAATCTCTCCTACCTATTCGCTTCGACGACGAGTCACGCCTCACAAGTAGGAAAAAAATTTACATACGGAGAGCGTACACAGAGCTGCATACGCTCTTCAATCACAGCCACACATTAAAACTCATCCAAAACAAAGCCTATATGGCAGTGGCTCCAACTTTTATTAACTTTTTTTTAAAAAAAATTAAAAATATATGGCTGTGTGTAATTTTTCTCCACAAGTAGACCCATGCATCAATGCCCCCCGAGCTACTATCAGAAGGGAATCTGATTTTCTGGATTTTTTTTATGCCACCGAGCTACTATCAGAAGGGAATCTGATTTTCTGGATTTTTTTCTCCACAAAATTTAAAAAGGTATGCAACTGATTTTATGGATTTTTTTCTCTTTGCCTGAATCTGATTAAAACTGGTGCTCTCCCAATAGATAGTGTTTATTTAAATAAATTATATATATACCAAATAATTAATATTTTATAAATCTATATTTAATAATTAGATTTTAATATCATATTTACATTTAAATATAAATAAAAATAATATTTCTGTTTTTAAAAAAATATTAATAATATTTTTATGTGAGTAAAAATTTAAATATAATAAAAATAAATATTAAAATTTTAATTATTAGATATAAAGATACATCAGAATTATATGATATACTTGTAATTCTATTATTATTTTTTATTAAAATTTCGATAAAAAAAATTAAAATAAAACCGATTCTGAAGGCTAAAAAATATTCTTTATATATTCTTTATGCACTACGCGGTGATTGTACCAAGATTCCATAGTCGGCTAGGCCGTTGCTCCCCGCGGCTGTGAAATGGCATTCTAGTAGTTATGAATGCAACAAGGGTCATTTTCCACATCCTTCTCTTCCTCGTTACTAAAGGCGGTGAAAGGTGGAAGTGTAGCGTAAAGAGCGGTGGCAGGGCTACTCTCAGAAAGGCGAGAGGAAAGCCGAAGCGGAGTTGGGGGAGTGAGAAGAAGGAATAGGTAACACAGAGAGCCAAGAGAATGGAGAGACTGTTGGCGAATTAACGGAGAAGAGAACATAGGTGTCTGGAAATGGCGGCGTCGCCTTGAGCTTCGTCGAACTTCGTCTTGCACCCAGTGGATTTTATACCTTTATCAGAGTATTATGTGGAGTTGGAGGAGAAGTTTGAGTGGACTGCTGATCATGTTTTCTGTTCTAGTTGATACGTTTAATTAATATTTTGCTCTTGGTTTCCTGCTCGAGCAAAGAGCTGAATTGTTTATGCCTCATGTGGTTTCTCGGTGTAGGGTTTTAGAGATTTGTCGGGCTTTTCTTGATAGATTATCAATGATGGAATGGAGTAGTAATTAATACGGATTGTGTTTTTCCGTGCTGATTGCATACTGACAGTAATATAGTGCTCTGAATGGAGAATGGGAATTTTGGTGCTTGATGTTGGAACTTGTATGAAGTAGCTGTTGAGGGAGATGAAACTTTTTCCCTTTTTTTTTATGCGCTGAGTTGTAAAATTTGGCTGGTGGGAGACTGGACAAGAGATTTTCATAACATTTGACGTAAATACTGAAGATGGCAGCTGATTCCAACATAGGCTTTGCGAATGACTTTGATCCTTCGCCGGATTATAATTTCCGCGTGCTTTCTTTGCAAACTGATGTGATGAATAGCACAGCCGAATTGAATTCTGGTGTCATGTGTAGCTCATCTGGGAATATTATCGCACTTGAGAATTTTCCATCTGTAAGTCCAGAAATTTTTGGTAATTCGCCAGCAACTTTTAATACCGGGACATCATTTGGCAGCAGTTCTCGACAAAGGGTTCGTGGTTTAAAGCATGACGGTAGGTTGGCTGTGGATTGGACATATGAAGAACAGAACATCTTAAATGAAGGACTTATCAGGTGTGCTCTTCACCGCTCTTAGCAATGTTTGCATAATCATGGATCTTTCTGGATTCGTGAAGTCTATGTTATTCTCCATTGATTTTGTTTGTTTTGTTGTAAGAGGTTTGCTTAAGCGTTGCTCCAAAGGGTTGTTTCGTTTAAGGTTATTGAGATTGTAGTGTTACTAAGATGCTTATTTGCTAAATATTATTTATTTTTATTTAGTGCTATTATATTCAGGTGTCCATACTATTTATGTTACAACACAATAGTTTGATTCTTTAGATGATAGACATGAGAAGTGGCTGATTTGACTAGCACGAATGTTTGAAAAAGCAGATCATTATTGCATTTTTAAAATATTATTTTAAAACATATGAAATAATTTTGCCGATGTCACCGCGCAAACAACCCTTGAAGCTCCATTTGTGTCTTTAGATTATGTTGTCAAGTTTTTGAATGGTGCATTGCCTTTTTGTTTAGCTTCCTTCAGAATGTTTTCTCCATGTTAGCTTTCTGAATTTTGGTATATTTCAGTTACCGTAGTCTCCTAACTGCTACCTTTTGTTAATCTTTTATGTATGAACCTTAAAGGTGTGCAGGTGAAGGCCATATAATGAAGTACGTCAAAATAGCAGCTCTTTTGCCAAATAAAAGCGCGAGGGATGTGGCATTAAGGATTCGTTGGCTAGTTGTGAGTTGTAGTTTTTACTTGTAGCTCAAAAAAGAATGTTTATTTCTACATTATCCATTGTTCTACTTCACTTCAATTTTGTCTGAGCTGCATCAGCTCTGTCTTGACTCATTCTTATCTGTCAGCCTCAAGCTTTCATCTTTGGTTTTGAGTTTGCACATCATTTATGCGTTCATGGAGGGAACTATGTGGTTTAATGGGTTTATTTGTTGTTAACAAATACAAAGTTAATTGTCTTATTACCATGGACTTCAGGCTGCCAGTAAATCATGCAGCTCTATAGGCTTTTGTTCCAAACATAAGTGCAGTATTATTTTGATTGATTCTCGTATTATCAAATCTATAGTATTACACACATCATGAACCCAGTGATCAAAACTGATAAATTCACCTATAATTTTCTTATACCAATTGTGCAAATGCATATTAAGTTTTAAAATTATGATAATATTCATCATGAATGCTTCAGAGCATCCGTATTTAATAGGATTGTATTACATTGAAAGTATTCATAATTGATTTAAATGACTCAAAATTGATGAGAACCATGAAATAAATCAATTTGTGGGGCGGGATACATGATAGTTTTTCATCTTTGCTTTTATATCTACTGTTCTATTACCATACCGAAGGCACTAATAAGAATCATAACCTAATATTTATTACTTTTTCTTATTTGGGTTGGAAGTGGTCTTTTCTGAGTTGGAAATAAATTTGAAATTCATGAATTTAGTTGATCTAGTAAAGCACAAGTTCTTTTTATTCCTTTTTGTGGATGTCTAAATAAATTCAGAGATATGAGGCTAAAAGATAAGTGCAGATAGTATAAAAACAAAGCACTCTATGTTGCAGTTTATGTAATTACAACATCTATGTTCTTACTTGTTTCTAGCATCCCTATTTTTAACATCTTCCAGAAATCCTTAATCTGCAATTTCATTTGAAGAAAAGTTGAAGGAACTGTCTCAAATAAAAATGTTGTTCATCGAAGTAGAAATCCATTGGAATTGTTTTAACATGTCTCTAGCATCCCTATTTATTACTGCAAATCTCTCTCAACTTGAAATAACAATATCAAAAGATAGAGTAAACAGCTACTTGACAAATAAATGATCTTCAATGTGACTCGTGCAATTAGAAGCCATAGAAGCTTTTATTTGAGACAGTTATCCCCAAACATAGCCTAATGCAAATATAATTTTGTAGCTAATTGTGATATAAGTCTTACAAACTTATAAGATTATGGTGACAAAAGCGAACAACAGTTGGTTTGTTAAGAGTAAATCCTATAACAAGACCATAAGGTGAGATCCTTGTGTGCTAAAATCAGCTCTTCATGCAATAGCCTGCAGGGATGGAAGTCTTCTAAAGAAGGTAACATCAATCTAACCAACTTGAAATAAAATGACTTCAAAAAGTGATCTTTTTGATATTTTTAAAGTTAATATGGACATAATTATTGGATTCCTCAAGGAGAAATCAATGAATCATCACATGTAGTTCAGACTTACCATTTTTTAAGATTTCTTAGGTATTCATCTTTAATGGAAAACGAGATTTAATTTTTAGTAGTTAATTTTTTAAACTGTGATGAGCATTATGGTCTGAGAGTTTTATAAATGATATTTGGTTGTGAAACCTGAAAGAGAAGAAGGAGAGACAAAGGAAACCAAGACAATTGCTAATGGTTTATGATATACAATATTAAATATATTAAAAAGCAAATTGATAGTAAAATATTTTGAGAATTATAACTTGTAGCAGTTTATCTCAATATATTCAATGATTTTATATAATAATGTTTTTCTAGTAGCTAATTTTTCAAGAATTCATCTAGAAAATCTTAATAAGTTTAGAAAAATCATTACCTTATCATCTATATATTTATTTGATATCATCAGTAGATTAATTATTATCATTAAAAGTTTCTTGCACTTATTGTATTAAAAATGATCTTAATTTATAAATCCATATAGCCGACCCCACGTAGTGGGATTAAGGCTTTGTTGTTGTTGTTGTTGTTGTATTAAAAGTTTCTTGCACAAAATATTTTCTAAATCATGCAAATAAAAAATGAATGATTTGGTATTATATGATGCAGACAATAACAATGCTAAAATGCTAATATATTTCTTAATAATACGGACACTATAACTAGTTCCCAAAGGTGGAGATAAAGAGAAAAATATATAATTAATTTTTATTAGGTTCTTTGTAAAGTTTTCTTTTCATAACAAACAAACCATAGAAATATATTATCATTTGGACATTCAACCTATTTAAAAAATTAACTGAAACAGCTTAAATATTAGTTGTGCTGAATTATGCATTTTAGATTTGACCAAATTAATTAAGTTATAAATTAAAATTTTGTTTTTATAGAAATCATTTTTAATAAATCTTTTGAAATGCTAATAGAATTTAACTGTTCCTAGATTGTTCTTTTTTTGAATTTGTGAAGAAAAATAAGAAAATTAAGAACCAAATAGATTTTTCATAAGTACTTTTTTTTATCATATCTAATACTTTGGGAATCATTCCTATTATAGACTTTAAGCAAATCTTCTAGAAATTAATCCATTTGAAAAATTTTCTTAGATTATGACTTCTTTATAATAATTGAATATTAATTTGATCTTTTTTATGTTTTCATTTTGCATTGTTAAAAGTGTGTTTTAAGAGCAAAGCAAGGCAATGTGCTATCATTGTGTATTGATTGGCTATGATTTAGAAACTCACAACTATGTGTTTGTGAAGCCTTGTTTCACTATCATATCTTTGTATTATTAACGCGCCCAAACTTACCACGAAGTAAGTCGGTCGTAGAACGCAACTGCATGTATCAAGTCATATGCAGTTTAGAAGTCCACGTATCGATCCCACGAAGAAAGTCTTACAAATATTTCTGTAGAAAAACTTCTACTTTACTAATTTAGTGAACCTAACTTGGCGTGATTGCAAATATGGTTTAAGTTCTTAGATTTTAGCAAAAATAAAGGAAATGCAGGCAGTAGAAAACAGAAGTAGCAGAAAAGTATTTGTAGGTTCCTTCAAGATTGATAAATCTCGTGCCTCTGTGATTAAGAGATCGTGGTGATCGTGGCTTTCTTAAATATGTTTCTGCGTGATTGTTTTCAGTTGGGGATATATTACTCTTTATGGCTATGTCTAGGTCAAAAGAAACATAGAATCCATGAAGTTGAGGCTCCGTCAATCCCCATGGCATTCCACATAACTGTTATGGTTCTCAGGGAAAATTGCATAATTCCACTGGAATATGTCTATCCTCTCGGAATTATGTGGTTAACCATTCATTTTCACTATACAACGGTTAGAGGTCGTAGCTCATGAAATACTTTAACATCTTAGTTGGCCCGACTGAGAACAAATTAAGTTCATAGGTTAACTAACAACACAGGCCATGAAAGCACAAGAAAATGTTAACGGAAAACTTTATGGAAAAACCACAATCAAATCTATTAGCCCTACATCACAGAGAAAAGAAGAATGAAATTAGCCGCACATCATCAAGAAAACCATAGAAAGGAAAGCTATGTAGGAATTCATTGTAAGAAAGAAAACATATAAAACATATAGTAACTTGTTCTCTCCACAATGATAACAATCATTCCTCTCATACAAATCTCTCACAACTCACAAAACAAAGTAAGAACTCGCACCTCAAGGTTTCCACCTAGGGAGGAGGAAGACCTTGTGGAAAGCTCACAAATCCTCTCCTACCCTTGCCTCCAGCAGCCTCCAATGACTCCTTGTTGCAGAATATTCTCCAAGAAACCCTAAAATTCACTTTTATATCAAGAATCACTGCTTAGGCAATCAAATGTCCTTCCTAAAGTGTTTTCCCGTTCGTTGGCATGGTCACACCCAAAACTGTTATGGTCACGCTCGATAGCGGCATGGCCACGCTCGGTAGCGGCATGATCACGCTCGATAGCGGCGTGGGCACGCAGCTACTCTGTGAAAGTTGGCATGGTCACGCCGCTAGTCTTCGATAGATGGAATTGTCACGCCGCTTCAGGTCACATTTTCGCTGGATTTTCCGGTTTCAAATTGTTCATATTCAACTCCTATAACCTGCACAATATCAACAGAAAACTTTTTGCAAGCATAAATCCGTGAGAAATAGTTAAAAATAATATGTAAGTTGTAGGGAAAAATATGGGCTAATCACAAAATTGACTCATGTCAATTATGTGCTTTAATTCGATCATAAAGAAACTTGATTCTAACTTTATGATTTAACTTAATATCCAACATAATTTGGCACGAATGCTCACTTCTATGTTTCATATGCTTCTCCTATTGATTCTTGTTGCTAGCATTATTAGGTTCTTTCACAGAAGATTCTCTTAGGGAATACTTCTCAATTTCTTGCTTCAAATAACCCCCGTTTCCTAGACTTCAAGAGCAATTTAATCTCATGAGTATTTTTAACTTCTAAATATTCTTTCACCATTTCATTATTTTTTAATTTATGAATATTTTCTTTTGCTTTTAGATATATGAAATTGTTGTTATTAAGTGTGTTATTATATTTGCTGATTACTATGGCCAAATTTGATTTATGTTTTACTAAATAAATAACTATTGTGTGTACATAGTATATATATGAATGATATGCACGATGTAAACATTCCTATTAGTAAAAGTTTCGTTTTGTTTCGTACTTTGTACATTAAAGCAAAAATAAACTTTTGTGTATAGCATTGTGCTTTGAATTCATTGATTTCGTTGTACTGGTCTAGAACTATAGTCAAATTTATTTTGTTTTGTTACTTTTCAAATATAGTTATTATTTCTTACTTGTTGATATTTGAAACATCATTAAGATGTGATATCAAATTTTATTACTTTTCAAACTAAATATCCAACATAATAATTTGGCACGAATGCTCACTTCTAGGTTTCATATGCTTCTCCTATTGATTCTTGTTGTTGCTAGCATTATTAGTTCTTTCTCATATAATTCTTTTAGAGAATACTTCGCAATTTTTTGCTTCAAATAACCCCCGCTTCCTAGACTTCAGCAACAATTTAATCTCATGAATATTTTAACTTTTAAATATTCTTTCCCCATTTCATTATTTTTTTAATTTATGATTATTTTCTTTTGCTTTCAGATATATGAAATTGTTGTTATTAAGTGAGTTATTATATTTGCTGATTACTATAACCTAATTTGATTTATGTTTTGCTAAATAAATAACTATTGTGTGCACATAGTATATATATGAATGATATACACAATGTAAACACTCTTGTTAGTAAAAGTTTCGTTTTGTTTCGTGCTTTGTACATTAAAGCAAAAGTAAATTTTTTATCAATCAAGATTAACTGAAATCGAGCAGAATTAAGAGTTTCCTTATTTAAATTGTTGAATTAAATTTTGTATATTATTTGTATATATTATTTTCTTATAGCTGAATGGTTAGATTAGGAATATGTATTATTACAAATTATTATGTATTATTAGGATACCTAAAATAGATTATAGAGACCATTATTTATTAGAATGAAACCAAAGGAAAAAAGCATTCAACCTTTTTGCTCAAAGCATTGGCATGGTATCAGAGTCACGTCGAATCTTTTCGGTCTGAATCTCCCTTCGTCTTCCCTAGCCTTTGGGAATCGTTCTTCATCTTCGACTCAAGCTCATTCCATCTTCGTCGACTGCTTCCTACAGCTTCGACTACTTCTTCCGCTTCAACTCGTCTGCTTCGACTTCATCTTCTTCGTCGCACTTAAGGATCGAAGGCTTCGTCTGCTTCAGATCTTCTTCGCTAGCCATCGCTGCTTCTGCGGCATCTTCAACTGCTTCTTTCACTTCACCTTCGTTCGCTTCAACTTCGGCTTCTTCGTCGCACTCAAGGTTCGAAGGCTTCGGCTTCGACTTCGGCACTCCTTCCTAGATCGTCGGCTTCGGCTTCGACAAACCCTAGTTCTTCGGCTTCAACACTCATGGCTCGAGGATTGTTTGCTTCAACTTCGGATTTCTCTCCCTAATTCCGTCTTCAGGCAGCAAGTCTCCCTGCTTTTGCTGATTCCCGCGTCTTCGTCGACTCTTTTGGTTAGCTCAAACCAAGTTGTTCGCTCTTCTGGACTGCTTCGTCTGCTTCGTTTGCTTCATTTGTTCGTCCGTGCATTTGTTCATTGGCTTGGACTCAAGCGCACGATCCTTCTCTGTTCACGCTCAAATGTTTGTCTACTTGTCGACAATTCTATTTAAAATGTATTCAGAAATCTTAGCTATCAGATTCACCGGAAAGAATTATGCTGCATATGAATTTTAGCTCAAGCTGTTTTTGAAAGGGAAAAAGCTTTGGGGTCATATTGATGGATCTGTTCCAGCACCTACAAAAGCCGAAAGATCTTGGTTAATGGGAGGCAAAAGATGTTTGGATTGTCTCTTGGATTCTGGGATCTATTGAGACTCATATGGTGAACAATTTACGATCATTTGGGACGGCCAAAGAAATGTAAGAATACTTGAAGCGCATCTACAATCAAAATAACACTGTAAGACGCTTTCAATTGGAAATTGATATGAGTAATTATAGTCAAGGCAATCTCACTGTTTTATAAATTTATGGAGTGAATATTCTGACTATATATATGCTAAGGTATCAAAGAAGAATTTAGTTAGTCTTCAGGCTATTCATGAAGTGAGTCACCGTGATAAGTTTTTTATGAAAGCTCGGACCTGAATTTGAACTTGTTCGGGTTGGGTTGCTGAATAGAGATCTGGTTAATTGTTTGAACGCATATTTTGGTGAATTTCTACACAAAGAACAAAGATTGGTGACATAAGCCACTATCGGTGCAGCTGGTGGATCATAAAAAATAGCCAATGTTACATATGCTGCTCAGACCCGAGGAAAGAAAACAAAATAGTGTTACAACTGCAAGAAATTTGTTCATATTGCTCGCCAATATAGTAAGAAGTTATGTAATTATTGAGAGAAAAACGGATACATTATTAAGGAGTGTCCTACACAGCCTCAAAACCGCAAACCACTGGTCCTTCATGTTGTGGTATCCAACTCTCACATTCCTGCTTCAACATTTACAGTTGCCGGCAATAATCAATTGTTACACAAGATATGGTTCAACAGATGATTCTCTATGCATTTTATGTTATTAGTCTTCAAGGAAAATGTAAAGTAATTTCTTCTCTTCCTTCTCATTAGTTTGTTGATTCTGACGCCGCAAATCATATGACTGACACATCTGATTTATTACATAATCAACGCCCGTACACTAGTACTCAACATATTCAGGTTACTAATGGAAATAATATTCCGATTACGACAGTTGGCGATATTAACTCTTCTTTCCGACATATCTTGGTTTCTCCTAAATTATCTAATGAACTTACTTTCTGTTAGTCAAATGGTGGATAATAACTGTGACATATACTTTTCTCGTGATTGTTGTATTATTCAAGATCTGATGTCGGGAAATGTGATAGCGAATAGGCCTAAAGTGGGCAGGTTATTTCCATTATAATTTATCATCCCTCGAACTTTTTCATTTGTTTCTTCAGTTGTTGAAAATAAAGCTAGCATCTGGCACAGACGGTTAGATCATTCAAATAATGTTGTTTTGAATCATTTCTTGCAAAGTGGTGTTTTTGGTCCCACAGATAAAAGTTTATTAGTTGATTATTCATCTTGTAAGCTGGGCAAAAATAAGGCATTGTCTTCTCTTATTTTGGGCAGTTGTGTCAATAAATGCTTTGACATTATTCATAGTGATGTTTGGGGAATTATACTGGTTATTTCACATGCTCAGTATAAATATTTTATGACATTTATTGACGATTACAACTCATTCACATGGATCTATTTTTTACATTCCAAAGCACAAGTGTTTACCAAACATTTGTGGCATATATTGATACTCAGTTATACACTTGTATTAAAACATTACTGTCTGATAATGGTGGTGAATACGTCTCATGAGTTTCAAATATTTCTTTATGATAAAGGTATTGTTTCACAACATTCATGTCCTTATACACCTCAGCAGAATAGAGTAGCAAAATGGAAAAATCGTCATCCATTAGATATGATGTGCATATTATTGTTAGAATCTTCTGTTCCGACTAAGTTTTAGGCAGAAGCTTTATCTACCGCGGCTTATCTGATTAATCGCTTACCATCTCAACAATTGAAGCTTGATTCTCCCTACTATCAATTTTTTTGTAAACATCCTAATTATCATATGCTAAATAGCTTTGATTGTTTTGTTTTGCTCATTTACCTAGCCATGAATATCATAAGTTGGCAGCAAAGTTTGTTTGATGTAACATTTATAGGTTACAGTCCTAATCATAAAGGTTTTGTGTGTTATAATTCGATTAATAATTGATGACGTATCTCTCAGAATGTGATTTTTTTAAAACATGAATACTATTTTCAACATCCTCTTTCGACATCTAACATTTTTCTACTTCCTCATTTTGATGATTCTTCTTTTGATAAACCATTCAAGCCTGAAATTTTCTACACACGATATCTGATCCCTTCATCTTCAGTCCTTCCCGACCCTGCTCCTGAAAATGCTTCAATGAGTCTTCAACAATCAACTCGGCACATTCGTCCTCCAAATAGATATGGTTACTCTACAAATTTAACTAATATTACAGTTCCTACATCTTATTCTCAGGCTGCTAAACAGACTTATTGGGTAAAAGTCATGCAAGAGGAAAGACAATCACACTTGGGATATTGTTTCTTGTCTTGCAGGTGTTAAATTCATTTGTTGTAAATGGGTTTATTCTCTTAAGGTTCGATCCGATGGCTCCCTTGACAGATATAAGCCAAGATTGGTAGTTCTTGGCAATCGACGAAAATATGAGATTGATTATGAAGAGACCTTTGCTCCTGTAGCTAAGATGACAACTGTCTGGCTTGTTCTATTTATTGCTGCTTTTAAAGGCTGGTCCTTACAACAGATGGATATTAAGAATGCATTTTTGCATGGGGATATTAAGGAAGATATCTATATGACTCCTCCTCCAGGCTTGTTTTATACACCCTCACATGATATTTGTAAGCTCAAACGGTCACTATATGGTTTGAAACAGGCTCCACGGGTCTGGTTTGAAAAGTTTTGCAATGCTTTTCTTAGTTTCTCTTTTATTCAGAGTCAATATGATTCTTGCAAGCTAATAAGAGAATTGTGTTGTCATTAGTCTATGTTGATGATATTGTCTATTACGAGATCCAATACTCAATTGATGTCTCATTTACAGAAGCGTCTTCAGTCTTCTTTTCATATAAAGGATTTAGGGTCTTTAACATATTTTTAAGTCTTGAAGTTCACTATTCTCTCGCTGGCATTTTTCTTCACCAACATAACAATACTAAGGAACTCATTGTTTTGGTTGGGCTCTAAGAGGGTCGTCTTATTAATACTTCTTTGGAAGTGAATGTTAAATATCAATGGAATGATGGTAACTTTCTATCTGATCCATCTCTGTATCGACAACTTATTTGGAGTCTCAATTATCTAATCATCACACGTCCTGATATTTCATTTGTTGTGACACCTACACATCTTCATTTAGCAGCAGTTCGACGCATTGTTAGGTATTTGAAAGATACTTCTCATCACGGCTGTTCTTTTCTGCGAAATATCCTATCCGCTTAACAACATATAGTGATGTTGATTGGGCTGGCTATTCTGATACACGTCAACCTAGTACTGGTTGGTGCATATTTCTCGGCAAATCTTTAATTTCTTGGAAAAGTAAGAAACAAGATCGAGTGTCTAAGTCTTCTACTGAGTCTGAATATCATGATATGTCCTCTGTTTGTTCTGAGATCATTTAGCTTCGAAGTTTTTTGGCTGAGTTTTGTTTCCCTCAACTTGAGTCTACTTCTTTTTATGCAGATAATACTATTTCTATTCAGATTACTGTTAATCCTGTCTTTCATGAGCACACGAAACACATTGAAGTGAACTGTCATTATATTCGAGAAGCTTATGATAACAACGTCATTTCTCTTCCTCATATCTCTTCTGATCTTTAAACGGCTACTATATTTACTAAAGCCCTTTCTCAGCAGCATCATCAGTTCGTTGTTGACAAATTGATGCTTCTTGATCAGTCAACATCAATTTGAGGAGGGATATCAATCAAAATTAACTGAAATCGGGCAGAATTAAGAGTTCTCTTAATTAAAATTTTTAATTAAATTTTGTAAATTAATTGTACATATTCTTTCCTTATAGTTGAATGGTTAGATTAGGAATATGTATTATTACAAATTATTATGTATTATTAAGATACCTAAAATAGATTGTAGAGAACATTATTTATTGGAATGAAAGCAAAGAAAAGAACATTCAACATATTTGCTCAAAACACGAACACTATTGTGTATAGTATTGCGCTTTGAATTCATTGATTTCATTGTACTGGTCTACAACTATAGTCAAATTTTGTTCATTTTATTACTTGTTAAACATAGTTATTATTTCTTACTTCTTGTTGATATTTTGATGCATCATTAAGATGTGATATCGAATTTGATTATGGATGCCTTGAGGTCAATGGTTTTATAGTATAGATCTACATTGAGATATACACAATCACTCACATATTGAAATTTCTTATTATAAACTTTTAATTTAGTAAATTATTTATACTTTATATGGAAATGCACACAAACAATAATTCGTTAGTCCTCTAGTATAAATCTTGCATAAAAATTTGAGTCATTGAAAAAATTATATGCCTAAATGAAAACTTACACGACAAGAAAAAATAGTTTATACCTGATCTTGCCAAAACTCAATCACATGATTATAAAGTAAATAATAAAAATAAGAAAAAAAACATTGACCTCATGTCAATATTAGGAGGTAGCTTCTCTCGAAAATCTTCAATCTTCATTTACAATGAGGGATGGCTAGAAGGCATAACACCAAATTAAAATTTTGTTTTATTGAAAGTAGAAATAAAATGGAATTCCTTTACACAGGTAAAAGAACCTTATTTCTAACCACAAATCTCCAATTTTCAATAACAAAATCGTAAGACGGATTCAACAACCAGTTTCCAAATAGTTAGAAGTTGTTGAATTATTTTAGCAGGAGAATGAGGATCCATATAGGAGTCATATATCAGCATGGATATTTCATTATTGAGTCCGGATCAGAAGAAAATCTTGTAACTTGTCGTAGGTTGTACTCTGACAACATATGCAAATCATGGGTGAGAGCATCAAAAAGCTACAGATTGGAAGTAGGAATTCCTGTAACAAGAACTTAAATAATTATCTTTAGCTGGTAAAGTTAGCAACAAGAGCAACAGCCAGTGGAAATGGTAGTTCAGCTAATGGAGTTCTGCATCAATATGACATTTGCTAAATTGCTTAAGTTCCTACTGGACATTGATCACAAGTGGATGTCCAATACTTATCATTCTCTTTTTCTCTTATTTTTTTTCTTTTTTATGTTGCAATAGTATCACGTTTTATGACTGCAAGATCATTTTATTTATCAATGCAAAGAATAAAGTAATGTAGCCCAAAACTTTGGCAATTTTGTCTAGTTATTTTGCAAGTTATTTGCAAAAAATTTTTGTTAATATTGAAATTTTGAGGGCCATAATATTTGCTACCAAATATCCAATAATGATGATTTTTGTGTAAAATGATCCATTACTAATGTGAAAGTGTTGTGCTAACTGTTATAATAATTAATTATTTTCTTTCTCATTCAAATGTTTATATTAATCTACTGCTTTATAGGAGAATGAGTAATTATTTCATTCTTTTTTTACTTATCTTTTATGTTTATTTCCAATAACAGAAGCATGAAATTGCTAAACGCCATAAGTTGGAAGAGCATTTTACTGGCAAAAGAATAAGGGAAAGGAAAGTAAGTCTCTCTCTGTTCTAAGGAAAGTTTCAAAATAAACTAGGGGGGAGAAAGGACAATTTTAAAATGCTTTAGACTTTCATTTTTTATTTTCCATATTGCAGACATATTGAAAGAGGTTGTTTTTTGTACTTGTTCAGGAGAAAATGATGCATTCTTACTTAAGCAGAAATGTGCATATTGTTCCCCCGAACAACACCTTATTCTCTCCAATGATGCTTCATGCAGACAGCAAGAAAAAAAATTCTAGTGAAGGTAGCTTTGCAAATTTATTAGATTAATTCATAAAGTTGATAAAGATGGAACTTTCTTAATTGCAGTGTCAATTCCCATAACAGTTATTAATAATTACTCCTTATATAGTTATTTATTTTCTTTAATGGCATACATTATATCTATATTATTTATAAAAGTTTTACTTCACCTCTTTGTATAATTAAAAACTAATTTCTTCTCTGGTGCACAACCACAGTTTAGTAAAATTTTCCTCAATCTATTGAAGGTACTATACCCTATTCACTCAAATATATGCATAGCATCTTTGCAATTTAGCCTGATGCTTATTTTTTGTCATTTAACTCTGTCCTCATAACCTAGAGTTGATGGTATATAGATCAATATATGACATTTTTCACAAAAAAAAAAAATATGAAAATTTACAACAAAAAAAAAAAACTATCAGTAATATTTCTTTATTTTATGCGTCCAAAGTTGGTTCATAAGCAATATCCCAACAAGTTTCAGTATCATAACAGAAATGAGCATCTTAGTTATTTTTAATTAGCTTTAATAATTTATAAATAATATATTTTAACTAATCAATGTGTAATTTGACAAATAAACTTTAAGTAGTTTAATTCTTAAATTTGAATTCCTACAAGATTTAGGGTGTAAAATGTATGTCTTGTTATTAGAACTATTCTTTATAAATTCATTATTTTAACGTTTCCCCTAGAATCTAGTGGTAATTAGCCAGGTCAACCAAAATTTTACTGAATGAGACAATCTAATAATAAAATTGAAGATGTTTTACAGAAACACTCAAGTGAATATTTCAAGACATGTACTTTGGTATACTTTGAAGTGATAATCTTTCAAATTTTTGGACAAAATAAATTGTACAATTGCTTACAACATAAAATCATATAAATCCCCTCCTTTGCAAGTGTCTTTATTGCTAAAATTTGCAACAATGCTTGAAGCTGGCATTTTATTCTTTAAAGCAGAAAATTTTGGGCATGCATAGCTTATGCTTGTATCTTTGATGTTCATGCTCTTACTTTACATCAAAGCACCAAAAGGATAGAATTTATTGTTGTCTAATTATGATGATTGTATCACATCCCTCATGCATATTCTACCAATCTTTGGATACACATCCATATTAGATTTTTTTTTGTTCATATAATGAACTGAAATTGGAATGGAAATATAGTATCATTGGAAAGAAAATATTGAAAAGTAAAGGACAAAAATTTAGATCAGCGTGACGTTTAAATTTTTTTTAGAATTTAAACATAGAATAATCACTTTATTCATATTTACATTATTCTTTGATTAAAATTAACAATTAATAAGCTTTAAATTAATGTTTTCCATGTTCTATAAGACTTTAATTAAAATTGGTTTTGTTGTTTATTTTGGCATAGTTTGTGTGGAATATATAGTCAGCATGCTTGATCATTTTAGAAAATAATAAAGGAACATGCAGAATGACATGCCCAATGCAAATCAATTCCTGATTGTTTTATTGCTTTGACATGGAGTCCACTTTCACTTGTGTCATACCTATTTTTCAAATTATTTCTTGGAAATACTTGCTTATTTTTATATTTTGCCCTCAAATAGTTGATATAAGAACTTCCTTAGTTATTTTTAGCTATATGGAATAGGACTGAGATGTTACCTCCAAAATTGATCTAATTTAGAATTGATTATTAATCTGGATTGAGCTTTAACAAAACCAAACGAGATCAGCCAAGTGCTAAATTTTTTGTTTCATTCACTAAAGGATAATATCATATTTTGTAGACATATGTCTATTGGAAAACAAGAAATTTCTGACAGAAATGCATATCACTAGCAGATTTCCAATGGAATTTTGACTGTCAAAAAATTTTTGGTTGAAAATGCATTTTAATAACAAAAAACTATAAAAAAAAACTAATGAAAAAAAAAGTTATGATGTACTTCTTGTGAGCCTTCCCTCACAAAGTTGTTAAAATCTGCCAAAGTGTTTGTCCCCAATTGTCAACTACAATTGGAGAATCTAATGGAGAAACCTAGATTTTGCATAAATCAATCTAAAAGAGAGTTTTCTACATTAATAAAACACTTACCTTTGATTTTTCAAATTAAAATATAGAACCCTTAAAAATATTTGCAAAATTCGAAAGCCTTTGAATTAAAGAAAGGATTATTAAACTAGTTATTAAGCTAATTTGAGAAGTTTCACATTCTTCATGTGATTGATAACTCGGACACAATAGTTTGAATATTATTTGATTGACATGTATACTTGCGTGATTGATTTTATGCATCACTACACTACTAATCAATAGTATAAATTAATGTTCATTTCATGCTACCTTAAAGCGTTACCATTCAAACGAGATGGTATTTTACTTTAGACTTCAAAACATCCAATCACCAGCTTCAAAAATATCAACAATCCAATGTTTGAAGCCAGTGATTCACCGTTTCAGATACCAGGGAACAACTTTAAATGCGAGAAGAAGACGAGTATGAGCCATTTGACTTGTCTTCATCCCCTTGGTTAACCTCCTCACTTAAGTTCACACAAATCTTACTTCACTAGCCATTTATAGTTTCCTTCTCAGATTCTTTACTTATAATAGAACAAAACCCTCCTATTTATAGCAAGTCAAGGCAAAGGAACCGATGAGAGAAATGAATGATGCATTAATGGCGTCAAATTTGCGACCCATAACACCATGTTACCTTAGTTTCTCATAAAGGCATTAGCGTGTTGACTAACATCAATTGATATTTTGTCAGGTATTACAAACATCCAACATGTCTGTATCCTCCCCACTTTATGTCATTACTATTCTTCTATACTCAGAGAACTTGACTAACAGACATCCGCATGACTAAGCATTGAATTACAATAAATCATTATCTATTTGGCAACAATAGTTAAATCCTCTAAACTATGGTCACGCGATCGAAAAGCCTAGTGATAGATCAAGAGTTTTAATTTGGTTGTAATTGCATCATATATCATTTTTCTTCGTCTCATGTCATTTAAGCATTTTAAAACTCGTCCATTCGCAGCTCTTAGAACACAAGTCAAGCATGGAGGCTAGATTCCCCTTATTGACAAGATCAAGAATAAGGTGTGAGTCACCCAATGGAAAGTTTAATTGATTATCTCCACAATGATCGTGACAAGATCTTTTTTATAATTCTGTTAAGAAACACATCTTGTTAGCAAGAAAAACATAACAGAGAGATGACATGGGGCATAGGTAGTATAAGACTTGAATCAAGTTTATTATTTTTAAAACATAACCAAATATGTCATGAGGGTCCTACTCTCAAATTTTGCAAGGTATTCTTCCTATGAATTTCAATATATCTATTCAACTATTCAACCTACAAATTTTCATGCAAATTCAAGATATTTATTTGACTATTTATATATATCTTCTTGCGTGTTTTGAGGTTTTCATTCGACTAGTCGGCCTATAATTCTATCATTCCCTTGGTATGATATACTGTCTCTTTCTCTATCTTGTTTGAGGCAACTCAAAATTATTCTCATTTTGTAAGTCAAAGTCCAAAAAAAAATTTCAATATTTGTGTAGTTGAATACAAAAAAGTATTTTATGATAACCTCATCGAAGCAACAAACTATGTTGTAAATTTAAAATTTAAAGTATTCATATATGCAAATGCTTTTTATAATTGCAATTATTTTCTATAAGAATGTTTCTAACATTTCAGAAACAAAAATAATAAATTTGAGAGATTGTATTGAAAAAATACTATAAATGTGATACAAATGTTTTTATTTGACAAAAATAAAAAATACAAAAATGGAGCAATAAGGGTTTCACTAAATAGGGCTTATCATGCATTCATTGAACCCTCTTGTTCCTCTCCTTACTCTTACTCTCTCTCGCTCCAATCTAGTGCATAATTCATCCAATTTTTCTATGGTTGCCCACTCCAAGAAAAGTATTGTTCTTGATCAGGTGTCCCATACACGAACAAATACTGCTCATATAATTCTATTGGAGAGTACCCTTCTACATGATAATCTTAAATAACGTTTTGATGAACTCCTCAAGAGTCTTCATGTTGTCCATCAACTAGCTTGTCAGCTCATGCTCGTCCTCGAGTTCACCATATCAAGTTTTTAGTATGGAGCATTCTCCTTCTAAAGTTTTAGCATATTGTTAATCCATAGTAGAAGAGGGTGACTTCAGCTCCTCATTCTACTTCATCAATTTGAGGGCTAATTTCTCGTGGCTTTTTCACTTCTCTCTCTCCTTTGAGAAATATTGTATCACCCTTCGATAAGACTTCAGAAGGGAAAGAGATGCATGTCAGCTCATTGCCTTTAGACGCATCGCCTCTAATGTCAAGGTGTCCTTATTAATGCTCCTGAGAGTCTTTCGTAATGAGGGTGAGCAAACTTCCTAGCCTAAGCGATGGGTGAGACATGCCTCATATTCTAACCTAACATTCTAGTCTAGAGTCAAGTCCACCAAAGCTCGCTCTATTTCCTTATTTATCCTCAAAATTTCATCATTGTCTTTCTAAGGGTGCTACAATGCAGACACCTTTTCAACAAGAGTGGACGCCTTTCTCCTCTTCGGAGCCAGTCGTCCTCGATGACTGCCTTTCCTTCTTTGCTTGTGTGAATATTCTTGGAGAGTTTCTTTGGTGGCCTTCTTTTCTGCAAGAGGATCCTTACCACTTGTCGGATTTGTTTGCTCATTCACTAGTGAGAGGGAACGAATCAGAGTCACATCTAGAGCTAAAACAAAAGTATGTTCAGCCTCAACTAACTAGAAAATGCCTTACCAAATAATTATGCCCTAACAACAAAAGAAGATAGTTGGTTAACTCACTGCTCTTCACTCCACAGAAAACCCTACCTTGGGATAATGATTAGCTCATCCATCCACTTCTTTTGGAGGAACGTGGTAGAGGGAGAAATGGAGCATGTACGCACGTTCTTACCTGTATAGTCGTGTTCCTTTCACCTTGTTGCGCTCCTTCAACGGTTCGCCGCTTAATAGCTTCTAGGAATTCCTAGTCACCCTTCAAAATTGGGTTGAATCTTGGAGCCAACATCTTCCCCATGATAGTAGCATCAATGTCACATTGAGCTTTGCCTACTTTACCATGTCACTGCGATAGCGCTCTTCAACTGATGCTTTACCTTCGTCTTCACTAAGACTAAGGGACATGGACTCATCTTGATTGACCAAGCATTATTCGAGGATGAGAACTAGGACTTCCTTTTCCAATTTTTAACATTATTCTCTTGACCTGAAGCCAGACACCCATTCCAGAAGTTGTATAATCACTCTGTTGTAAGTTATGAGGATGAATAGCTACCAAGAAGATAATAGCATTAATGTCAATTTCTCTTCTGGCACAAGCTACCAAGAAGAAGCTAAGGGAGAACAATCTTCTTCTTTTTCTTTATTTTTCCTTCTGTCGCAAGGAACTACTGCTTGCACTTCTCTTCTTCTATCCAGAGGAAGCCCGAAGAAGAACACAAAAATGTCGTACAAAATTAGAAGAAGAGTTGTGTGATACCTCGTAATACCTTTCTTCCTCTTCTGTTTGCGACTTAAAGGAGCAGGGCAAAGCGAAGCTTCGCTTTGCAGGTTAAGGGAGGCGGGGTTTCGCAAATCTGGAGGCAGGAGTAGCGGTTTTCGCGAAACAAAAAAGGAATCGCGACTTTTAGCTATCAGGAGCGGGAGGTGGGATGGGCGGACTGAGCTCCATCATAATAGGAAGAGACTAATCGAACAAACAATCTTCAATAGCCTTAAGAGGAGCAATCAGCGTCATGATGTTGAAAAAAGAATTTAGCACCACCGGGGCTAGATTGATATAATAAAAATTAAGTACATCTTTGACTTCCTAGGGATCTTAGCTACAAAAATTGACATGATTGACACGGGAAGTAGTAGATATGGTGAAAACAAAAGAAGTAAAAGTTTTTATAAATTTTGAGCAATGTGGACCAACTATTCCAAAAATCTTTTTAATATAGTAAGGGACCACAATCGTCACATGGGCAAGAAGGTAAATAATAGGATGTCAGATACGTAAAGCCATATTTAATAAAGCAATCAAATCATTGTGTAAACCAAGGCGCCAAAATCAAATCTTTTATTCAACTCTGAGTAATATTCATTACAAATGACTCGATTTAAACAAATACCAGTGAGCACAATGAATCGGGGAGAAAATAGAAACCTTATTCAAGGATTTGAAGTGATCTTTATTGGGACTCGACTCGATTGGATGAATCACTATAGCAAGAACTCTGCCCTAGCCTTATATTAGTTTAGACTGCAGGATTTGGCCTGACCATGAAGCACCATGTACTTATCCTTCAGATCTCCTAATTCTCCTTATAAATTATTAATAGATCCTTTCAACTCTACGAAACTATGCTTTAAATCCATTATCTACTGCATCAACTCAAAGGCATCCACACTCTAGGAAACTTCAAGATCTCACTGCAGCAGATTCCCTTCCACTTGGAGAAAAAAGGTGAGTACATTGTTCACCTGATCTTCCTTCGCTGCCTTCGCAACACTCCTATCCTCGGCAATCAAATGTATCTCGGAATGTTTTTAGTTGATTTTTCACTATGTTCGGTCGTTTATCCCCTTAGAAGCATCTAGAGCCACGTTCAGAATCAACTCACCAACATTTTATAAGTAACATAGACTACAAGTAGAGAATGGAAGTAGAAAAATGTTGCATATTCTTAATTTTTACTGTATATATGAGATTTTTTATATGTTGTATGATCCACACTCCCACTGTTGTGAAGCTATAGGGATCTTATCCAGCTCCGCAACATCCCTTGGAGCAGACGACCCCTTTGGAACTTACAAATCACCTCCTCATTCTGAGGAAGAGGATCATTAGTTGAGGCCCACTGACAAATCCAACTTCTTAATAACCAGACCCATAAGATTTGTCTGAGATGCCTCTCATGACGCAAAAGTTGAACTCTTTATCTGTTGTATTACTTTTCAGGCCGTTTAGCCACTTTATCTTGGTGAACAAGCCTAAAAATATCTCTTTTTCGAAGATATTTGTGTTGGTATCGTTGGAATCCACCATGACTCTACAAATGAATACGGGTTGTCGAACTCGGAGACAAAAGGAAAAAATTGAAGCAAAAATGGGTCTCGCAAACATCTCATCATCTTAATTATAAGGACTAGAGTCTGGAATTCAATGGAGTATCTTCATCATAAGTGATTTTTAAATATTGTAATAATTTAGTGAACTTATTCTCTCATTCTCAAGCCAACATAGATTTCAAAGTAACCTGAGAATTGATGAATAAATTTCGTATAACCAAAAATGGATAGCCTTGAATCGAGATATGTAGAGATTTTGGCTTATTGATGCTAGAACATTTTTCTCAGATGAACGATAATGAGAGAAATGATCCATCCCAAGTACAAACTCATATGCACGTCCTTCAAGTACAAATGGCTGGTTACAAGCGTACTAGATGTGAATGGTCGAGTGATTACTGTCGTGAATGAAGTGATATAAGCTGAAGAATATCAGATAAACTCTTAAGTTTGCAATATTCTATGACTTGAAGTGAAAATTGTTGGGAGAAAAAGTTGACTAAGCATGTGACATGACTAGACAACAATTAGAGATCATATAGGTTTGAGTGTAATCATAGTCTAGGCTTATTTTATGTAGTTATTAAATTAAAAAAATAATAATTAAATAATTTAGATAAGTGTTGGCAGTTTGTGGACACACGCTCCTCACAAAAATCTTATCACACGCTATCTCACATTTCCCCTTGTTTGAGAGAAAATTTTTCATATGAAGTCCGGAGAAAGTTCTTTGTGTGGACTTCTAGTAATATGCTGTCACGTAAAGGTTATTATGAAATTATTGAAGTGAAACCACGTAGGTTATTAAGGGGTTATTGAGGGGGTTAACGGAGGGCGTTATCAGAATGAAACCACGGAGGTTATTGTAGTGGAACCTCTGGGGGTATTGGAGAGTTATTAAGAGGTTACTGTGGCATTATTGAAGTTAATGCCCTAATAACACCCCAATAACCTTCAAATAACCCTCTAAAATAATTTTCGTTGTTCCACTCCAATAACTTTCGTGACTCTATTTTAACTTTTTTTAGGTGGGCCCCATGTAACAGAATGGCATACCCACCCAAAACTACCTACGTGCACCTCTCATATGTGAAATTTTCTCGTTCCAAATAGAGAGAGAGTGAAAGACACGAGAAACATTTGTGTGTGGAGAATACACACAGCTCTCCGTGTGTAATCCTCTCCCAATAACCGCTCAATGACCTCTAGGAAGATTATTGGGGTTATTATAGAGTTATTTCAACCTTATTTTGATTCAATATACTCTACGGTTACACTTTCAGATTTTCTTTGATATAATGGTACCCCCTCGGTGCAAAGGAGTAGAAGATGAAATTGCTCTGTGAAGAAGAGAAGTCGGGGGAGAAGGATCGTATGTGCGGTGTAGATTCTGGCGAATTTTCCTGTGTCAAGCCCTAGCCGATTGGTCGAGAAAGGCTGAAGTCGTGGCTTCGTGCGCTGCTCTGTTGGATCGCGTCAAGATCTCTGTGCTGGAAGAAGAGGGGAAGGGGTATCATGCCCTGCTAAGTGGATTCGTACCGTGCTCGCATGTAGAAGATGAGAAGGCAGTAGAGGCAGCGTTTGCGTCCTGTCCAGGTAGAGCCACGCGATCGAAGGCAAGAGGGAGTCGAAGCATTGAGTCTTAACCGAAGGAGAGTAAGAAGAAGCCGAAAGGGGAGGGGAGTCGTGCGGCTTTTCTTTGTCATGCAAAGGCGCTTGATCGAGTCAAGAGAGAAGGAAGAGGAGAAAAGGGCGTGCATGCTGCCTTGTGCGGGTAAAGGAAAACGTAGAGGCTGGTGGTTAATTAATTGAGTTTAGGTTTAAATGTATAAATTTAATTAAATAAGTTATATTATTAATATTTAAAGTTCATAAATTTGAATCAAATATTGTTAGTGAAAGGTTTTAATGGGAAGGTGAAGGGAGATGGCTCATGCGCAAAATTAAGCTTGTGTGCAAACGATAAGACCAAACCTTATGAGTAACTAGAGTTTTATGATGTAAATTATTTGAATTAGATTATCAATTATTTACTAAATGTTTAAATTAAAAGGTAAAAGATTAGAGGTTAAAACAATTAAAGTTGTAAAAGCGAGAGTAATTTTGTGCAAGGAAGCAAATCTAACATTTTTAAGATAATGAATAATATAATTACTTGTGTATTTTTAATGATATGTCAATAAATATTTTTAAGTTTTCTTTAAATTGAATTATTATAATTGTATGCACATTTAACTAATATAGGTGTTAATCAAAGAAGTTAGTAGAGGAATAAGTATTTCAGTGGTCTCTTAAAAGTAAATGTGAGTAATTATTTTTTCATATGTATTAAATTAATGTATATTTAATAATTAATTTTTTTAATACTTTAAATAGTTATTTTATAAGTAAATGCATTTTATCATGAGCTTGAAAATTTAAGGAATGAAATGGGAAAAAGGATAAAATAAATGTTTAATATTTTTAAAATAAGATAATTTAAATAAAATGAAATATAAATGTCAAGTCATATATGATTATCCCAAGATGATATTAGGATGACACTTAATGCACTTGCTGCAATTTTGATAGTATTTTCGAGTACATTCTTAAGGTACCTATAGGTACAAATTTTTAAGAGTACCTTCGAATACATTTTTTATGATGCTTTCAGATAAATTTTTTAGGATATCTTTGGATATGACGATAATCATGTTATGACTCCTTAAAAGGTTTTAAATGATAAATACTTGAAGTGAAATAGAAAGAGATAAAATTAAAATGAAAGTTTAAAGTTTTATAAAATAATGAACTCTATTTTTTTCTCATTCATGCATAAAATTGGCATAGTAATTTCATGCAATTAAGTTTATTATCAACACAAATCTCAAAGCAATTGAAAGACTAAGAATGAAGACCTAACGATCGGAGCATTAAATTAAAGAAATATGATCTGAACTGGTAATCTAAAAGATCAACAGACTGATCAAGTCCACCCTCAGAGAATCTAGTTGGCTAATCAAGATCAACAGACTAATTACGGTCGTAATCGCTAAAGCTCCCTAATGGTCGACGGAACGCAACCAGCTGACTATTCATTCATACCTCAGTAGAAATGATTCCCACGAGGCCCGACGCTTTGGTCAATTAGAACATGTCGACCGATTGATTACTAGGGTTTAACTCTATTTCATTCTCCCAGCTCTAACTCTGGAGGCGTATTTTTTCAAAGGAAAATTCTGGATTCAACATTCCTAAATGGTGGTGTGGTGAGAATAGAGAGAAGCGAAGTTAACTAAAAAGTAGAATCTCTAGATAGAGAAATAGCACTCATGAAATTCAATAGAGAAATGGTGCGCCGATTCATACAGGAAGAAGTTCAGGTATTGCGAGCACAAATAATAGAACGACAATCGCCTCCTCCGGAGGGAGAGCCTCTAGGAACCCCGCCCTCAAATGGCTCCCCTCGACAATCCACCAGCGCCTCACAGTTGGCCTGGTCACCGGCTAATCAATGGACCTAAGGATTCCCATTCGACATATAGTGTCACATCTACATCGGCAGTCTAATATGGGGGGAGCGTTTGCTCAACCAGCTATGGGTAACGCTTTTTCCCGAAGAATCCTGGTAACCATACCTCCAGTGAAGTTCCACATTCCTCACTTCGATCCTTATAAAGCGAAGAGTGATCCTGTCGATCACCTGGCTTCTTTTAAGTCAACAAACGGAGTCATGCGGATCGATGACGCCATGAAGTGTTGGTTGTTCCTGACCACACTGAAAGAAGACGTACCCCAATGTTTTAACAACTTGCCAAATAGGATCATCCCGTCCTTCTTTGAATTTTGGATGTTGTTCCTAACACAGTTTGTTAATGTGCAAAAACCGAGGAAGGATACAAAAATCCTACTTCAAATCAGGCAGGGGGAGAATGAAAGCCTATGGGCTTACATCAACCATTTGCAGAAGGAAACATTGGAGGTGAAGAACTTCGAGTCTCTCATCGCTCAGACTGTCATTAAGCAGAGGATCCGTAGCTAGCGACTCAACTATGACCTGAACCTACTGAAGCCAAGGACCTTCGTGGAGGTCTTGGAATTAGCAAATGATAACATTGTTGTTGAAGAAGACCTCATGGAGCCCTTAGAAACTAAACCAAGAGCATCCAACCGCCGGTTGTAGAAGCGGAAGGGTCTGGATGATGACAAAAGGCCAAAGGGCGATCGAACTCCTAATGGTCAACAGACCAACAATCCTCGGTCTCGAGATTGCTGAGGGGGTGACCGAAGCAACAAGGGTCATCAATACCATCTTGACCAACAGTCGATTTAGTACTATGAGCAACCACATGTATATTGAGAAATGCAAGGGTTTGCACCCTTGATTGTGTCAATGACCGAGCTAGTCCTGTCCATCCAAAACAAGAACTATTTCAGTAAGACCTCTCCATTTAAGACAACGCAGGCATTACGCAATTCAAACAAATATTGTGCCTATCATTGTGACCACGGGCATGACACGGAGGAGTGTTGTCACCTCCGAAATTTGGTGAATGAGCTCTTCAGGAACCCGCAGACAGATCACTGCAGGCAAATGAAATCTACCTGGCGAAGCACGGGAGATACTGGTAAAGTTAAACTCTATGTTGGTCGTAAGTCAGGTAAGTGGATAATTTGAGGCCAGAAAGAAACTGATGTCAAAATGCCTTGCAATGGCAAAACAAGAGATCGAGACATTTAGAAAACTTCCGCATCGAGCATGTGAGATGAGAGGAGAATCGCGTCACTAATATCCTATCCAAACGCATCAATTTGGGCAGGACACCACAGAGGATTACCCGACAAGCAATCAAGGAACTAGATGTTGGAAATCTGTTTTCGAGAAAGAGGGGACTGCAACCGCGATCTCGTTCAGAATCCCTTCAGAAATGGATGTTCTCTTGTCGCCTTCCCCTACATCATTAACATGAGAAGCATATTTTTTAGGGATGTCGGTAACCTTACCAGTCACCGTATCTTGAATAACAATGTTGATTTCAGACACGGAGGTAAGGTATCTTAAGGCCACACTATAAGGAAGCGGTTCCTCATTTTTTACAGATTTACCTAGCCCTAGGACACGATGCTGCTTCTAGTGCTTGACAGCCAGCTTCTTCGCCACCTTGGTTCTGATCACCTCATCAATTTCTAAGAGGCGACACTGTTTCTTCGTCATTTTACTCCGCAGTACGTGAGTAATTGTCACCTCGACGATGTACTGCAGGACCGAGAGATAATGATCGGTCAACATCACCTTGGCGACATCCATACTCGATGAAAGAGACTTTGCTCTATCCACCACTTTCTCCGATGGCTTGATCCGAACTCTCCAGGTCACTAAAGCAAGAACAGGACAAAAACATATTCTTACAATCCTTTATTTTATTTTTCACACCCAGCAGGTGGAGTTCCTTGCCCACCAAAAATATGGTGAAGCCTTACTTGTGGATCTTGAATGACTGATAGTGATTTAATAGGTCGATCAACCATGAAATGTGCTTCCGATGGCAAAAAAGAATGAGGGGCATTATTGTGGATATAGAGTTCGGCAACACTTGTTCCAAAATGACCCCGTGCATATTAAAAAAAAACTCTGGAGCTTATCACAAAGAGGCAATTGAGGCCATACTTGAACTGGTCTCGATAGAAGACCAGATCCTTACTAACTCGTTTGTTGCTCGTGCTGACCTTGGCATCCCCCAAAGAACGATGTTGTTGTGAAAGACATACTTCCTCTACAACTCCTCTACGTTGTCATCCGTTAAGAACAAAGGATCAACACCCTTGATAGATCCAAAGAGGGTAGGGGAATATTTAGGAGCCATCTCAGAGAGCCAAAGTTGGCTAGAAGATGAAAAGAAAAGAAAAGAAAAGACAGAAGGCAGAGAAAAGGAAATCAGAACGTGTAAAGTAAAAAGAAATGACAATTTTCTCTATTTATAGGGTAGACACGTAAAACAAAATGTCACATAATGATAAGTGTCACTTCAAACATCCTTTTAAATTTATTAAAAGATGATTTTATTACAAATAACATTATTATAAGTCTCGAAAAAAGTGTAATATGAACTGGTTCTTCAAGGCCTCAGTCGAGAGATACCCCCTCTGAGTCAACATTTGGAGGACCTTCGCTCCACCTAACCTAACCTGGTCCACCCGGTTAGCCTCATGATGGAACTTGCTTAAATCGGTGGACTCACAAAGTGCTCCTAGTTCCCGCAGCACCTCAGCTAGCCCGCTTTTCAAGATGGAGACCTCTGCTCGCAGGGCCGCTACCTCAGCGTTCGTGGTTGTCAGTTGGATCGATAACTCCTGCACATAATCTACGGCTGAACCTCCAACCGCTCCCTCCGAAGAATCGACCAACACTGCGAAAGGTTCGTTGTTACCCGCTTGCTGCTCCATGGATTTGGGAGAAGGTACCCTCCGATCTACTCGCTTCTATCGAGAGCCAATAATGGGTGAAAGGTTGGGCAACTGGTGCCCCTCCGAAGTGATTGATGGCAGAAGTCCCGCAAACTCAGCCTGTAGGCTGGCCACCTCAGCGTGGGCGAACTCTGTAGCATCCTTTGAAGGCCCACTGATGCATAAAAAATATATACATTTTTAGACCTATATTTTATACTCATTTTTGGTGATACTGCACTTTAAAGGAAGATATTCTGCTTATTTTTGGCTTCAGGTATAAGAAATGGACTTTTGGTGAAAAAGAAGAAAAAATGATGCAATTTGGAGCTAAAACGAGCAAGAAATAAATTTCTAGTCTAACACATTTCGATATGTCTTTCTATGCTTAATCTACTTCTCACTTCTCACATGTTTTTGAATGAAATTACACTTTAATGAAATGTTGTTTTCATGTTTATTTTGTATAACTATCTATTAGGAATGCAACACAACTGAAACGGGGTGAAACGGAGTAAAATAGTGGAGTTACTGTAGACCGACGCCGACGACGCCTGAGTTCAGAGAAGCGATAAAAAATGGCACCGACGGTGCCAGAGACGATTATGGACGATTCTTTGGTGGTTTTTTTGCATCTAGACACTTGGAAAATGCTTTTAAATGAAAAGATATGTCTATTGGATGAAGAGATTTTTCTTTTGGGATGAAAGGAT
>NEWO01000236.1:1253930-1281813 GCA_003013225.1 Phalaenopsis aphrodite | reverse complement strand
ATATATATATATATATATATATATATATATATATATATATATATATATATATATATATATATATTATTGGGCGAAGAATTGAAAATTTTATAGTGACAGACTAAAATCCTCAATTTGGTCTTAGTGTTTAAGAACTGAAGCAAGAATTAGCCTTCAGGGAAAGGGAAGTGGGAGCTCTGGAGTGAGAGTCAGTATCCTCCCAGCCTAACCACGGATTTAGGGACAAACCTAAGATTAGCCAATGATTCTCTATAACACTTGACCGAGGGTAGAGAATTAAAACAGCTTTTATTTGGCACAATACAAATTCAAACCATTTATCTCTATCATTAACCAAAAATTCATTGTAGTGGGAAAGATACTTTCTTAAATTTGAATTCTCCATCACAAAACTTTGTTTAGTCTTGGTAAATTTAACTTTAAAGTTTAGAAATTAATTTAGTAAACTTAATTTCGTTAGCATACATTAAAACCACTTTAATCAACCTTCCAAACTAATTGTTTATAGTATTAGACTATAATTAGCCTAAGGGATTTCTTACCTCGCTTTTTCGTGGGAACGATACTGGGGTTTTTAAATAAAATCCTATATTACTTGAAGCGATACGTGCACTTGCGTAGAACCACTAGTATGTGAACTATTTTATATATTTTATAAATATTTTTATTTTCCATATTAACTATTTAATATAAATTGGGTCAAGTTTTTTGTCATATTTTTTAAAAGCTAAATTACTGTGTAATTTCAGGATGGGTCAAGTTCTTGGCACTGTTACTGTAGATTTAAATTGACATAAAATACGCAGAAAAACAACACACACTAGGGGCGCATCACCCGCCATCTTCATGGCCCTCCAACCTGACTGATTCATCCTTATTAGAATAATGTCAAAAAATTATCAAAAATCGCCAACATCCATAGAAAGTTTTATGTACTCATAAACCTATCTATCGAAGAAAGAGCTCTGAAAATCTTTTTCCTATCTCGCAACGAGGGGCCAGAGGTTGGAAGCTCACTTTGGCCAGAATTCTGGGGTCCACGTCGACCCAGCATGTTCCGTCAGCTATGACGTACCTCAGTTAATTGGCAAAAACTGGCAGCTAAGGTTGTAACTCTAAGTCTATGGCATTCTTTATAGAGCACACTAGGCACAAAACCTAAGGAGAAATAAACTGTTCAATCAACTTTTTATTTTAATTTCACTGATTGTTTAATAATTTATGTTCTTATCATAGTTGTCACTATCAAGGAGCAAGAAAACTTAAAGAACTAATATGTACACATCAATATTATCTGCACAATTCTCAAAGCAATCAAATGACTGAGGATGATATGACGATCGAAGCATTAAATTCAAGAAATATGATCTGAATTGGTCATCTGAAAGATCAACAGACTAATCAAGTCCACCCTTAAAGAATTTGGTTGGCGGGCCTATCTACAATCCTAACCGTCGAACCTCCCTAAAGGCGAGCTGAATGCAACTGGCTGACCGAGCTCTCATACCTCGTCAGAAGCGATTCCCACTAGACCCGATATTTTGGTTGACCAGAACATGTCAAGCGGTTAATTATCGTTATATCTGAATTCAAATTGCAATATAAATTTTATATTAAATCAGCACATTGATTGCATTGAGGGCTATTTCCAATGCCACTCCCTCCTTTCGGTAATTGAGAGTTGTTTCCATAATTGCTATGTCTGGTCTATAATTATATAAGATGACCTCCGATAAATATGAGGCCCAATGATGAATAAAGCACCTCGGTCTGAGGACTTCTTCTGTGGCCTCTCTATTGATGATTCACTAGCATTTTTCCTCTCTTTACTGCTCC
Source organism: Phalaenopsis aphrodite (assembly GCA_003013225.1). Classification (NCBI taxonomy): domain Eukaryota; kingdom Viridiplantae; phylum Streptophyta; class Magnoliopsida; order Asparagales; family Orchidaceae; genus Phalaenopsis; species Phalaenopsis aphrodite. The sequence continues at coordinate 1,279,977 of NEWO01000236.1, read as the reverse complement.
CGACTCTAACTCTCAAGGTGTGTATTTCCAAAGGACAATTCCATATTTAACAATTCACATGAGAAGGACTAATGTTGCAAGGTATTTATGATGATAGTTTATTTTCTAACTGTTTCCTTTAGATAGTAAGAAGGAGAATCTACATTTGATTTTTATTAATTTAGAAAAAGCTTATGATAAGGTTCCAAGAGATATCTTTTGGAGAGTTCTTGAGAAGAAAGGTGTTGATATGACTTATATTCAATTCATTAAAGATATGTATACTAGAGTTGTTACTTGTGTTCAAATTGAAGGAGGATTGACCAAATATTTTCCTATTTCTGTTGGATTACATCAGTAATCGAGTGTAGTCCCATGTCTTTTTGCTTTACTTATGGATGGTCTAACTGGACATCTACAGGAGGATGTACCTTGGTGTATGCTTTTTGCTGATGATATCCTTCTCGTGGATAGAACGAGAGAAAAAGCTCAGGAAAAACTTGAATTTTGGAGGTCTACATTGGTGTTTAAAGGCCTTCATTCAAGTAGAACTAAAGCTGAATACATGGAATGTAATTTTAGTAGTAGTAGCTCTAGTGACAGAAGTGTGAATTTGGGTGATCAAATTATTAAAAGGTGTGAACGATTTAGATAACTTGGGTCCATTGTTCAAAATGATGGTGATATAGATGGGGATGTTAATAATAGAATTCAAGTTGGTTGGTTGAAGTGGATGATTGTTTCGGACTTTTGTATGATAGAAAAGTACCGCTTAGACTGAAAGGAAAACTTTATAAGATGGTGGTGAGACCTGCAATGCTCTATGACACTGAATGTTGGCCTTTAAAAGAGAAGCATAATAATAAGTTAAGTGTTGTCGAGATGAGAATGATTAGGTGGATGAGTGGCTTTATATGCGAAATGAATATATCCGTGATAGGGTTGGTGTAGCTCTTGTGCCGGACAAAATTAGAGAAATTCGTCTTAGATGGTTTGGTCACATTAAACGCTGACCATCTAATGATCCGATTAGGATAGTAAATGTTTTAGATTCGACTTTTGTTAAGAAAGACAGAGGTAGGCCTAGGAAGACTTGGGCTTATTGTTTAAAAAATTATCTTAATTTACAATAACTAAATGAAAACATGACACTAAATAGGACGCAATGGAGAAAAAGAATTCATGTAGCCGACCCCACGTAGTAGGATTAAGGCTTTGTTATTGTTGTTGTTGTTTCCTTTAGATAGTAATATACTGTTCAATAGGTTTGAAATGTTGTCTTCAAATTTTTCTTATAATTTATGGATGTTTTAAAGCTATTGCACTTTGTGAATACTAGTGGCCCTTTAATACTTTGTAAGTTTCTGGAAAATATGTGAAAAGTAAAAAATTGAAATTTTAATATCATCCTACAGTACTTCTTTTCTTAGTTAATTCTATGCTCCGTGTCGGGTCGTGAAAAAAATTTGTATCAGAGCAATTAGGTTGGATCATGACCTAAAAGAGTCATTAGTATGATTAAATGGATTTATAAGTGATATTAATGAAGATTTAATTTTGTTAAATTATAATCTTTCTTATGTTATTTCATAAATATGGAAAATGAAGGAAAAAAATCTATAATATAGTAAAAGTTGATACAAACCCACAGATTACTACAGTGAATAATGATGTATTACTAACATGATGACTATAGTAATGCAGTTGATTAAGAATTATTAGAATCAGATCAGTTCTAGTGGAGGAGGTCGGATTGATAAGTACTTATAGTTATTTTATGATATGAGGCCACCTTTCTTTTTTGAAGTAGAAGGTCCGGTGAATGCTAAAAAATGGTTGTTGATAGTAGAGAAGATTTTAGATGGATTTTCTTGTCCTTCGTAAAGATGGTTGTACTGGACACATTTGCATTCTAGATAGAAACAAAGAGATGGTGGCGAGGTTAGTTGTAGGTGAAATATAGGTACAGCCAGCCACATGATTTAGTGGGATGAGTTTGTGGGCACTTTAGAAACTAGTTCATACCACTGTCTGCTTGAAGGGAAATGGAGGACAAATTTATTTAGTTGATATAAGGTGATATTCAACTATGTAGTATGAGATAGAATTCACTATGTTCTCAAATTATAGATCTCGGTTGCTTCAAATTACAGTGAAGTGCCTCCGATTTTTATCTGGGTTGAATGATATGATTAGACAGTCATTAATTACTCTTTGAATCAATGATTATTCAGTATTGGTGGAGAGAGCCAAAAGAATTGAGCTAGATCTAAAAACTAATCTAAGGAGGTGAGATATGCAAAAAAAGAGATCAGAGGGATTCACAATTCCTCAGGGCCTTTAGAGCAAGCAGTCCTTTTTGGTAATACAGGTGTTATGAAGGCTAGATCCAGCAACAATTGCACTCAATTTGAAGATAAGAAATGTGACAATAGTGGAAGGTCTCCCAAGAGCAAGCATCTGTCTAGATACAACACTTGATTTTTAGTGTCACCAACTTGGACATATGTCAAAGAGCTGCCCTAGACTGGGTCAGAGGGCTCCAGCTAATTCTAGGGGCAGTGATGCACAATCTTAAAGGTGCTTTGGCAGACTAAGGGAAGATGAATCTTTAAGGCCATTTTCAAATGCAAGGTAAATTCAACAAATATCTAACCTAGAATATATGCACTTTCACAGCAAGAAACTAAGAACTCCCCAGACATCATCACGGGTATGTTTTACTCTTAATAATTTTAACCCAATGCATTTTAATCATCATAGGTTTCAAGTCATCACATAAAACAAAGTAAGAATTTTAATTTATTGATAAGCCAACTCTAAATGTTCAATGCAATGATTTTAATTATAGGTATCATATATCTTCAAAGTAGGCCAATAAGGTTTGTTTGATTCGAGAGCACCACACGCTTTTATAACCGAGGAACTAGTTAAAGTAATGCGATGAAATACCATGTCTATGTCTGTGATATTATCGTTTACAATGCTAAATGGTATTTTTATAGAGATTAACCGGTTATGTGAGGTGAAACTTATGATTAGTGAGAAGAATTTTGACGCACATTTTATTATTTTACCCTTGATGGAATTTGAGGTGATTTTAGGTATGGATTGGGTGTCTAAAATCTTTGTTACTATTGATTGTGACAAAAAAAACTATCAAAATACATATACCTGGGGAAGCATAAATTAAATTTTCTAGTGACAAAGGATTGACATCTATAATAATTTCCTGCATGAAAATTTTCAATTGTTAAATTATGAAAAATCAAGTTTTTCTTGCTCAGGTAACATATACTTTTAGGGAAGTATAGTTTTTGGGAGATATTTCAGTAATAAGAGAATATTATAAGTCTTTCTTGATGATTTATCAGAGATACCACCAGTGCAAGAGATTTATTTCACTATTGAGCTCTTATTAGGTTCTGAGCCTGTATTCAAGACAGTGTACTAACAGTTAAGGAGTTGTAGGAGTTGAAGAGCCAACTACAGGAGTTACTTGATAAGGGGTTCTTCATACCCAACAACTCATCATGTGGAGCTTCAGTATTAATTGTGAGGAAGAAAGATGAGAGGTTCAGTATGTGCATCAACTACATGCAGTTAAATAAGCTCACAGGTAAAAATAAATATCCACTACTGAGGATTGACGATTTGTTTGTTCAGTTGGAAGGGGCCTTTGTATTTTCCAAAATTGATACAAGGTCAGACTATCACCAGCTGAGGACTAAAGAAGAAGAAATACCGAAGACGTCTTTCAAAACTAGATATGGGCACTATGAATTCATGGTGGTCATCTGCATTGGCAAATATTCCAAAGTTTTTATGGATCTGATGAACAGGTTCTTCAGACAGTTTTTAGATACATTCGTGATCATTTTTATAGATGATATCCTAGTGTATTCGAAGAATGAAGTTATTCATACAGATCATTTACATGTTGTGCTGCAGGCTTTTAAGGAGAATACACTTTATGCTAAATTTTTTAAATGTGAATTTTGGCTTAAAAGTGTAGCTTTTCTTAAGCATATTATCAGTGGAGATGACATATTTGTGGATCAGAATAAGTCAAGACAATTGAAAGTTGGCCAAGGCCTACTACTGTCACTGAGGTCAAGAGTTTTCTAGGTCTAGCTGGTTATTGCAAAAGATTTATCGAGGGGTTTTCACAGATTGTCATGCCGTTATTAAGGTTGGCTCAGTATGCAGTGAAGTTTGATTGGTGTGATCATTGTGAGGTGGCTTTCCAGAAACTGAAGGCTCGTTTATTGTCTGCTTCAGTTTTGGCTATTCCTTCAGGTTATGATGGGTTTCTGATTTCTAATGATGCATCTTTAAGAAATTTGGGCAAGTGTACTTATGTAGCATGATAGGGTTATTACATATGCATCACGATAATTGAAAAATCATGAAAACAACTATCCAACGGATGATTTGGATCCAGTAATAGTTGTGTTTATGGATGCATTATCTGTATGGAGTTTGATGAAAAATTTTTACAAACCTCCAAATTTTGAAATTTGTTTTTACTTAAAAAAAAGTTAAATCTGAGGTAGAGGAGATAGTTGGAATTTATTAAATCTATTATTTGGATATTCAATACCATCCAAGAAAGGCGAATGTGATTGTAGATGCACTGAGTAGGGAAGTTTCATGTAATTTGAATTATTTATTTACTTAGCATGAGCATTTACTTAAATTTCTAGAGAAGTTGAAACTTTATATTATTGATTATGATGATGACATTATGGTTCAATTATATCATTTGATGGTGAAGTCAAATTGAAAGGCATAATTAGAGATTCTTTAGCTAGAGAGAGCAGTGTTCAGAAAATCTTGGAACAAATTAGGATAGGCGGTTTGGAAAGATATATATTAGATTGGGATGGTTTATTGAGATATAAAGACAGTTTTTATGTTCCAAATACTGACGATTTGAGGAAATAATTTTCTGGAGGAAGCATATTTATCTGGCTATACTATTCATCAGGGAGTTATAAAATATACCAGGACCTTAAGGAAGCACATTGGTGACCAGTGTTGAAGAGTGGCAGAATTTGTGGTCAAGTGTTCTTCATGTCAGTTAGTGAAGGAAAAGCATCAGTATCCTATAGTTTAGGTGCAGCCTTTACCGATTCTAGAGTTGAAATGAGAACAATGTGATGGATTTTGTGATTGGGTTGCCCAGATCACGTCGGGGCCGTGATACTATTTGGGTAATTGTCGATATATTAATTAATTCCGTCCATTTCTTACTAATTATACAAACAAATCCAGTAGAGAGATTAGCTATATTATATGTAGTCAAATTGTGAGGTTACACTAAACCATATGTAGATCAAATTGTGAGGTTACGTGGAGTGTCGAAGTCTATTATCTCCGACAAAGATTGGAGCTTTACTTCTAGATTGTGGATGAAAGTTTAGAAAGCTTTGAATACATGGCTGACTGCAGTACAACATTTACCCTCAAACAGATGGTCAATGAGAGAGGACTATTCAGCATTGGAGACTAAGGTTATGTAACTTGATTGTTTTGGAGGTTGAAAATCACATACACCTTTAATAGAATTTGATTACAATAACACTTACCTGGCTAGCATTTGGATGACTCCATATGAAGCCTTGTATGGAAGGAAGTGCAAGACATCATTATGTTGGGCAGAAACAGGTGAAAGAAAGATCATTGATGGTGATTTGGTCGATAATGCTACTGAGAAAATTAGACTGATCAGAGAACAATTGAATGCAATGTAGGATAAGCAGAGAATATATTACGATGCCAAGCACAAACCTATTGAGTTTGAAGTTGGAGAGTTTATTTTTATCAAGGTCAGTCCATTGAAGGGTGTGCAACATTTTGAGAAGACAGGAAAATTGAGACCCAGATTTATTGGTCCATTTTAAATTGTGGAGAGGATTGGGAAGGTAACTTGCAGATTGACTTTACTAGCTCATATGCAGAGAGTGCATAATGCTTTTCACTTTTCTTCACTTGAACAATATACTATAGATGAAGCTAGTAAAGCGATAATAGACTAAAAATGATATTCAACCAGATTTGAATTATATTGAGTATTCTAAAGTAATTTTGAATTATGATGTGAAGAAACTACGGATTAGAGATGCCCTTTTTGTGAAGATTTAATAGAAGTATGGATCGGAGAAGGATGCTACTTGAGAGACTCTCTGAAATGCAAGAAAGATATCCACAGGTTTTCATATGAGGTATGTTTACTTTCATGATTATTTTCAAATTTTGAGAAAAAAATTTTTATAAGGAGAAGAGTTTGATTTTAAAAGGAGATAATTTAAAGGAATGAAATGGGGGAAAAGGAAAAATGAATGTTCAATATTTGTAAAAGGAGATAATTTAAAGGAAATGAATTGTAAAAGTTAAGTCATACCAGATTACCTCCAGATGGTACTGACAGTGAATGAGTTGTATCTTTGCACGATAAAAGAAATGGTAAAAATTTACTTTCGGGTGCAATTTTGAGGGTACCTTTGGTGTATTTTTTATGGTACCTACAATTACATATTTTTTATGATACATTCAAGTATATTTTTTAGGATACTTTCAAGTATGATTGTACACCTGTTATGACTCTTAAAAATGTTAAGAATGGTAAATATTTAAATTGAAATGTGAAAGGATAAAATTGAAGTGAAAGTTTACAATTTTACAAAGAATGAGCTGCATTTTCTTTTAGTCATTTATGCATAGCATTGACATAATGATTTAATGCATAGTAAGATTATAATTGCTTACTAAATCAAATTTACTGTTGTAATTAATGGTTCATTTGGAAAAAAAAAGCTTTATATTGATAGGTCTGATAGGAGAGACTTGATTTACAAAAGAAGGACCACTACTGCTAGTCATTTATGATGATGGTTTTTTTTTTACTATTTTCTGCTAATATTGATATATTGTTCATTGCTGATTTAAAAAGTTGTCTTCAGATTATTGTGTTGTTTCTGGATGTTTTGAATTTTTTGCACTTTGTGGATCTTATTGAATTATTTATATTTTGAAAATTTCTTAAAAATATGTGAAAAGTAAAAAAAATGAAATGTTAATATAGTCTGACCACAGTTCCCGCCTTAGTTAATTCTAAGCACGAGACCGAATCGTGACATTTTATATAGAGAAAATAATCCTCCATAAAAAAGAGATGAAATGTGAATAGGATCCCTTTTTTCTTGACAATCAATCAAGTTTTCTAAAACTCAATGTAGGATTCATTTTCCCTGTCTTTTCTCTTACTTGTCCCCTCTCCTATTTTCTTTTTTATGCTCTAATCCTTGGATTTGATTCCACAGACAAAACAAGTTTCAACATCTATATAATGAGAATCTCATTAGAACATAACTCTCACCAAGTTTCATTTAAAATCTAGATATTGTAATCTCTTATGCACTTCAATCTTCTGATCCACCCTGATCAACTGCTTCCACCTTTGATAGCAGCCTCAGTAACAAGATCTTTTAGCAGTAAAAAGCCAGCTTTTTTTTTTTTTAACATGATCTTGTCATGTTGGTTAATATGATTTGGGTGTTCCACATTACTTCATAATACGTGCATTTTTAGTGAATGTAACTTGCTTTTGTTTAACTGACAGCAGGGCTTTCTGAACACAGAAACCTTATAATTAAATGCAGGAGGCCTACCTTCTTTTAGTTATTTTATAAGGGCAGCCCTTTTTATTCTTTAAATTTGATCGTAAAACTTTGTACACCCTAGTCATTGTCCTGCAGGCTCTCAAAATAGGTTGCTTTTCCTTGAAGGCTTGAATTTTGCAAAGATTGTGCTCCTGATGTAATCGCTTATTCTTTTGCACATTCCAAGTCATTCTAAATTTTTCTAAAACATTAATCTTCACGTTTTTCAAATGGTGTTTTTTTCCAGTGCATTCCCCAATTTTATGTTTGATGTACGGTCAAGGGAGATAATCTCACTAAAGTAAGCTCCATCAAAGGCTTGATTAGTTTCTAGATTTATTTGTCACTAAGATTCACTTTGGTTCACTTTTAGTAATACTTCCAATAAACACAAGCTTTAACTGTACCTGTAGCCTTCCTTAAACCATACGCTCAAGGAGCATCATGGACAATAAATGCTCTTATTGGTCTTTACTTGCCCAAAATATTTTTTTCAAGGTGCTGAATACAAAAATTTTCTATTCTTATATGCATTGCATTATCATAAAAATTTTGGCAGTCAAAATGGAGAATTTCGTAGTGCATTTTTCATCATATTTAATATGAACATTAGTATGTTTACACCTACCTGATAATTTTAACGCTGTATTCTATTAATGAACCATGGTACAAGTAATTTTCTATGAAATTGCAATCTTTAATTAATGTTACTACAGGCTCGCCAATTATATGATCAGTCTTTTTGTAATTCCTATAAGCCCCTTCCCATATTGTAATTATATTGTTTCTTACAGTGTCTTTCCTCTGTTACTTATTGCAGTCACGCCTTGGGAATCTTCAACGGAGCAACTCATGGATGAAACTAATCAAACCCTTTGTAGGATTGCAACTAATCTTGACTTGTTGAAGGTAGCTTCCCAGATTTCTCTTATTTACAGAATTACACTTTAACGGTTCTGATGTGAATACAAACTAAGAGGTAAGACTGAGACAGGCAAAACACTCGTTGATCTCGATGCACTGCTGTTTGGAATGCATGCGGGGGCACTGACTAACACATATGCCATTGCATGCACTTATTGAACAGACTTACGGATTAATCTGGTGACATGGTTAAGTGGGTTATTTTTTTTCTTTTTCATTCATAATATTTTTGAGTGGAGTGATGCTGGATACCGAATGTTAGAATTTCTTAGCGCTAACTAATTTAATGAGAGATTATATAAACTGTAAATTAAATGATAGTATTTAATTATGATTTCAAATCAAGATGCGGAAACTAATGCAAACAGTTTTGAAATCAAGGAAGCAAAACATAAACACACCACTTACTAAAAGCCAGGAGTAATCAAGCAATATTTATACAAATTTGTGTGAAATGTGACGAGTTTTCTAGGATATATTAGCCATAAAAATTTGAGATCCAATGAAAGAGCACACCCAAATAAAATTATGATGTTGTAAGTCTTTGAATAATGGGGTTTTTATTTGCATAGTTACTATGAGGTGCTAAATAATCACGCAAGGAAAGCACAAAATTTACATGATATATACTCTTCATCATCATTTTTTCTCTATTTTTGACGAAAACTGAGAATACAGAAGAAATTGTCCGACAAAATATAATGAACTCCTTGAAATAGATAATAGAAACTTAGAACTAAGAAAACCACACAATGACTCAAAACTCACATAAATAGTCAAAATCTACCCATGTGGGCTCTGAAAATTTGTTCCCAAGATACTTGCGTGAGAGAGTTTTGTATTAAATTTCTGATCAAAGTTTTCATATGCCAGAATAGAATCTATAATAAGAAATTGCCCATAGATTTCGTCATCATTTTGTGAGGACTTTTTGATCAAATCCGAGATATTCTATGGATGTAATCCCCTACGATTAATTACTGTTCTTAAATGACAAGAGATCAATTTTGATTAAGGCTAGCTGTTAAGTTCATTGATTGTTCTGAATATGGTAGTAGGTTGGGGCAACTTCGTAGAAAAAAGGGTGGAGTTGCCTAAGAGGATATAGAAGTCTCAAATTGTAATCAAGTGGCAAGGGCATGATTGATGGGGTGAATTTTCTGATGGGATGGTGAAAGGCGGTAGAATGGGGTATGGGCAGATTAGATTTTCTTGGGTTAATTCCTTGTGTTTTTCTTCGTTTATTTTTTTTATGTATCTATTTATTTTTGTATATCGGGAATTATATAGCCCTCATGCTTAGCCCAATTGCAGAAGGGGGAGTGATGATGTTGGTGTACACACACACACACACATACATATAAGTGATGGGTTTTGCTCTGCTAGGGTTTACTCCAGTCGTGATTCCATGGCGACTCGAGTAGCCCTCGACATCATTACGTCGGAACGGGATCGTAGCTTGTTCGTCGCCTCCTTGTGCTCGAAGAAGAAGGATAGGGGTTCGCGTCAAGCATTTTTGTCGTCTCGCTGTGCTCGAAGAAGATAGGAAGGGTCGTAGCTCGTCGCCTCAGTCAAAGCAGTCTCGTTGTGCTCGAAGATGGGAAGGGGATTGCGTCGTAGCTCGTCGCGTCGTCCTGCTCGAAGTGGGTAGTGCCGAAGCAGAGCCTCGTCGAGCCCCAATCTCTCATTTTCTGCGCTCAGACATCGACACCTGCTTGACAACGCCCCCTGTGATACCCTTCTCTCTCATCTGCAAACGTTATTCTTCTGTTTTGTTCTCGATTTTTTGCCTTCTTCTTTGATGACCATTCTTCCTCCGAATCTTCACCTACGTAAAGAATCCTTTGTTGAAGCGCTTATTAAAGGTTTAGACTCTGAGAAAGTTGTCGACCATGTGGTGTTTCCTCAAATTTATCATGATTCTCGTGAAGGGATAGCTGACTGTCCGTTTGTTAAGAGGGCTTGTAGGAAGGGTGGTAAGACTGCTCTTATCTTTTCAGACTTCAAAGCTTCTACTCTGGTTGAAAAATGTAAATTCACTCTCATTGGGAAATTTTGGTTGGGGCATCCCAAAATGGAGGTTATTCGAAAAACTTTTGAGGATATCAAACTTATATGAAATGGAAGGTGGGTCTATTTTTAGATGGGAGACATGTGATGATACATTTGACTACGGACGAAGAATATAGGATTTTCTCCATGAAATACCTCACCATTGAAGGAATAACTATGAAGTTGCTCAAGTGGTCTCCTGAGTTTGATCCAAACAAAGAACCACATACAGTACCAATATGGCTTAAAGTACATAGCCTTAAGTTGCATCTTTTAAACCATCAGGTCCTTTCTTCCATTGGGATCATGGTTGGGAGACCAATGAAATTAGACATACTTACTTTTAATCTCATTAGGTCTTCTGTTGTCAGGATCCTTGTGGAGAGAGATATCACTTTACTCGACATTGAAGAAGTTTAGCTTGGAACTACACATAATGGGTACTGGCAACAATTTTTTATGGAACAAAGGCCGTACTATTGCATCCATTATAAGATGTTTGGACACACACTTGAAAAATGCTTCAGGTTCCATCCTAATTTGAGACTCCAACCTCAGGTGCCTCACCTAACTACTCAAGGAGCACCCATTCCACTGGTTGATATGTTGGAAATTGCAATTAGAGAGGATATTGCCACTTATTTTGCCCTAGAGGAGCACCCCTCACTACCTCAACCCCCTCATGTTGCTAAAATGAGGATACTCTCATTTTGGTGCCTAACATTATTGGTGATGTTGAAAGCCCTCAAACCCTAACGGAGTGTCAAGTTCATGGTGATTAACAGGTAGAAATTACTCTCATTGATGATCAACTCAGTGATAAGTTGAGGCAACCCTTGGAAGATGATTGACAACTTTACAAAACCAGGAAGAAGAAAAAAAGACTAAAAGAACTTAGGAATTTACAGTGGATGCTTTGCTCGTTTCGGTTGGAAGCCCCATCACAGTTTGGTGCTTGACTCCCTTTCTAGATCTAGGGAGAGAGGAAAGCCCGCTCAGCATGATTAAGCTCTCTGGTGAAATTCTGCTCCTCCCGAGTAGCTTGTAGACTATTTTATCTTTTTGGAGAAATTGTCTCTAGCTTTTTTAGGGTATACTTGTACAGTTTGGTAACTGTTTGAGTCTTGTCTGCATTATGAGTGGGTTCCTAGCACCTGCTCACTAAAACCTTTGTATCTTTTTCCCATCAATGAAATTTTTTTTTAATATGTATATATATATATATATATATATATATATATATATATNTATATATATATATATATATATATATATATATATATATATATATATATATATATATATATATATATATATATTATGGGCATATGCAATTCTATTGCTACCGAAAAAAGAGGTTATGAAATATGGAAAGGGATCTTATTGAAGGAAAACGCAAAATACAACATACTCAAGCCCTAAGGATCCTTTTTCAAAAACAATCGAACGCAAAAATAAACTCCAAAATACAAATATAGCAATCAAACCTAAATTAAAAACGAGGAGATTTACATCTTAAATGAGGAAGATTCATACTATCACCATGAAGCAGAACTTTAAGAGGGAGCGAAGGCACCACGTCAAGCCAAACATTTTTAGAGGAAGCTCTTGGTTGGTTTCCTTCTCTAGGAATATAGCTCCAGAGGATGTGAGTCTGTGAGGACAAATCCTTAATCTTCATTATCCAATTTAGTATTCCCAATGGATGTCAAGCTTAACTTCAAGCATAACAACAAGGGATAAGGAATCCAATTCCATATGTAACTGCTTCCAATTCACCATCTGAGCTATCTTCAGGGCCATATGCACAGCCAGCACCTCAGTCTCAAGATCACTATCCGCCCAAATAGGAGCTTCAAAGTATAACCAGAATGAACCTATGCTATCACGAAAGACACCTCCAATCCTTTTTGCCTCCTTTGTATAGCTTCCATCCACGTTGATCGTCATCCATGGAGTTTTTGGTTTCCTCCACTCATCCCGTTGGATACACAGTAGTCTCCTAGATGCAGCCAAACAATTAGTGCCAAAACACCCATACCCGAACGCAATTTGTTGTTTAGCACTTTGCTTATTTATACCATGCAGTGTACTTCAATAATGTTGCTGAAGGAGTTGACTTGAATTATCTTAAATGTTCTGTCAGAAAAATTGAGTGCCCCTTTAATCTTATGCTTTATGCTTTGACGGGTTTGATGAAGTTCTCAATTTTATAGTTCTTAGATTAGAGGCTTCTTTTATTTTAGCTTGGTATTTTGACAGACTTGGTGAAGAATTTACTTAATTTATCTCTATCAACATGTTAGGAGATAAGAGAGTGAGCATGCCTTCAGTACAAGTTTTATGCTTTGACAAATTTGGTTAATTATGAGCAATTGTGGTGTGGCCTTCATAGATTGCAAGAGGTCACTGGTAAAGTATTTGTCTGTCCTAATTCTGAGGTTTTGATAGACTTGTTGACGATTGAATTCCCCTTTGCTCATCCTTAAACCTTAAATGCTTTTGAGATAACTTCTATAGTTCTATGCTATGGGATTTATTAGACTTGAAGAGAAATCGGCTTTCAGTCTATATTTTGTTCTTGGCTAGATCCATTGATCGAATATGTTATTTCTTAGTTTATTGATGCACTAAGCTCAACTTAATACTTTTTTGAGCGAGCATGATTCCTTCAAACTTTCTCATCCTTCTAACCAATCGAGAAAATTTTTTTTGTCTAGTTCACTTGAATGTATCAAGTCAAATAAGCATGAAAGGTAACAACTCTTTTTATTAAACGGATAATTTGGGTGTTCCCTTTCCGCAGTCATTTTTATGACTGATTGAGTGATATAAGGAGAAAGTGACTGGACTACATTTGAGCAAGCTATTCTGATATTCTTGATCCATTTGAGTCCTAGACAAAAAATAAATGACTTATATTTGTCTAACTCAACAGGTTGAAGCCTGTAATTCTTTCTCAAATTACAAGGTCTTGAAATCACTTGCACATTTGAGATTTTTTTTAACTACATAGATTTTTTTTTTTTTGTGTGTGTGCGAATTATCTTTTTGGTTTTGTCTTAAACTCTCAATCAATTGAGAAAATCTCTTGAATATGGATCACTTAAAACATGGCAAACTTTACTAACAAATTGTGGTTTTCTCATTGTGACCGTTCATGGCATGTTGAACAAGAAAATTTGACAATAACTCAACCATATTTAGAAGTGTCAAATTTTACCTTTTTGACTTGCTTATATCCTAGACTCGTGTTGTGAAAAAATTCGCCACTTTTCATCTCAGTTCGTCTATAGACTTCAAGTTTATTAGTCTCCACTATGGGCATTCATTCTCTTAATGCTTGTATATTCAGAAATCTTTTTCACATGATTGAATTTATAATTTCTTGTTTGAAGATCATCTCTTTGACTAGGCCTTAATCTATTGACTAGTCTGGAGAAACTTTTAGTTTTGTTCCACTTGAATTTGTCTGATCATATGTGCTCAAAAGTTGGCAGCTATTATCATCACTGTTGAAATAGGTGTTCTTTCACCATGATCATTTTTATGGCCTATTGAGTGAAGAGGACTCTTAGTGATGGGCATGCTAAGGGTGACTTTAACACATTCAAGTTTTACACTTGACCTACGAAGTCTTATAAATTACACCTTAGGGATCACAATGTAGCACGATATCAACACATAGCTAGATAGGGAAGATCAGGATTCAGGTTTTGGGAAACAAAGTTGTATATTGCCAAATTTGTTATGCAATAAATGACTCTTAAGATGGGTGAAACTGTTTTTTCATTTCCATAATATTGGGTTGTATAATAAAGTTAGGGATGATAAAACTAGCAATAGTTTTGTGTCAGAGCTTTGTTGTAGCACCTATTGAAGATGGTGTATTCTTTGGCAAGTTAATTCCATGTGTCGGTGGGTAGAAGATACAATAATAAGATAATTTGACAAATTTAATAAGGATTGTGTAGGAAACTGGATACCTCATAATAAAAATAAAAAAAGCCTAAAATAGTCTCCTGGCTATCAACAAGTGATTAATTTAATTCTAGTGTTTTAAAGTGCTCCATTTTTTCCCTTTACCATTAAAACTTGATCCAATTTAATCCCTAGGTTGAATTTCTTGGTTAAAGAAAACAACAGTTAACTTTCAGGGTATTTTAGGAATAAGAAATTTAAATGAACTTTTATTTCTATTATTATCTATTTTCATATTTAATAAATTATTTAAATTTATGAATGAAGGTAAATCTTTATTTCATAAAATAAAAAAAAATCAAATATGGGTATCCCTTTTTAAGGAATTTGGCTACTTTATCAATAGAGTCAATATAGGCCCAAAGTAAAAAGAATTTATTACTAATATTAATTGAGTAATAATAAAATACTTTATTATATAATATATATATAATTTATTACATATGAAAATAGACTAAGAAATAAATAAATTTCATTTAAAATTCTTATTTCTAAAATACCAAATTTAATGGATGGAATTAACTTCGTCCATGAACTTCAGCCTATAGACTAATTTGGATCAACATTTAATTGTCTGAGACTAAAAGGGAGTACTATAAAATTTCGGTACCAAATTGATCACTTGTTGATACTCAGAAGACTATTTTGGGCTTTTGTTCAAATAAAATTGATGAAGATATGCCAAAGATTTGTTAAAAAAAAAAAAGAAGGGCTATCATCTCATGAAGCATTCAATTTAAATGAATAGAGAAGAATATAAAAGCTTAACCACATTGTTGGGATTTGGATAATGTCCATGGTTTTAATGATGATGAAGAATATGGTTATGAAGATGGATTGGATGTGTGTATATAGTGGCGCAGAATAAGTTATGGCTTCTATCATTTTTTAATTTAATGGGCCACTCATTTTCTCTTTAACTATTTTAAATAACTTTCGGTTGATAGAAGATGCTTTATTTTACAAGCTATGTAGCATGCTTTATTGTGCATATACCTTGTAATGCCTAGGCGCAAAATAATTCAGGGCATATTGAATTTCTTTTTTGTTTTCTTCTTATACCAGCATGTGGTGGGTAGAATGACTAGTCATCCTACTCCATTCTTTCTCCGGAGTATGAAATGATAGAGTGGGATGCAGTAGTGGAAAGGACTCTCACATTGTACAGTAATTATTCATGTAAGATGTATCATATCTCATCATGATTCGGAGAGTGAATTTGATAGGTAGTTGACTATTAAATATCGTCTCTTAACAATTTAGTTAGCTATAGACTGTAGGTCTGCAAATCCTCCATCATGTACAACTAATCATGAAACAAAATTTTCCTTGAGGCTTTCAAACTCAGTAAACTCTTTTTCTGTCTTGTTTGGATGTACTACACAGAATGCTGTCTTGCAACATTATGCTCATGTAGATTAAGAATCTTGCTTTTCAAGTTTCATCACCCTGATTGATACCTATTAATTGCTGTATTGCTTTTGAGTTTTACTGTTTTACACTTCTTAGTTTCATTTGCTCTCTGTCTTATGCAGTTGCAAGACAACATTAATCTTTTTTGTCACGCTAGAAACTGCATCTTGTCTATTTTAAACTGGTATTGTATAGACCTTCAACTTAATGATCTCCTAATTCATCTTCTAAATTTTAAATAGATTATAGCTTATTAATTGTTGTTAGTTGTCAATATTCTGCAGCAAGAGTTCTATGCCTGGAATAATGAGACAGATGCCTCCTCTGCCAATTTCATTAAATGAAGAACTTCTCTATTCAATTTTGCTGAATACTAGTCAGGTAAGTTCTGCATAAAGATACTGATAATTCTTTTCTTTTGTGATGCTACTATATTTCATTCAGCCTAACCATGCTAAGGTGAAACAGTTTATTTTGTGGAAAGGTTTTACTTGTTTTAGTATTATAATTAAAATGAAATTATTATCTATAACATGAAAGTTATACTTTTTCTTTAAAAAATGGTGGTATTTGAAATACCGCTCCCTACATGTGTTATCTGTCCCTGTAGGGGTCGAACCCGGGCCAGATGGGTCTTACGACTGACAACACAGCTACCTACCAACTTGCCGCCCAATGCCGAGCACAACATGAAAGTTATACTTGATTGTATTTGCTATAATGACATGTAGATGGCTTCTCTATATAATTAGGACAAATGCTAATGATTTTGGTTTTCCCATCCATTGCTTACAAGTATTTTGATGCATTATCTCTGTGCAATTTATCTGAACTAATTTCCTATACTTAGTATATGATTGCATCCAGAAATGACGATTTTTTTTTTTTTTTTTTTTTTTGCAATGAATAACGAATATGAATCTGATTAATGCTGCCTCGTCCTTATAATCTTGTTCGTTATATTAGCATCAGCCCAAACAAATTCATTTAAAATTAAAATGAAATACAGTACAGCTACAATTTTGAGGTCCCTCATGTTTCTTGATATCTAATTCAATGTTTTACAAAGTGATAGTGTGAAAATTGCTTTCGACTTCTATGCTGAATATGCCATACGTTTTAAAGTGCTGGGCATAAGTTTCATAATCTTGATTTTATATATTTAAAAATTCTAAAATGTATTATAATGACCTAAAATTAAAACTAATTAAAATATGAATTTTTCATATTGAATATAAGTTCATTATAATTTTTTATTATGCTCATCAATGTAACTCATCAAATCATGCTCATGTTAACACTTAGTCATGTAATATTTATTTATCTTAAAATCGTAATAATATGGAGTGACAAGAATTGAAGAATCGGTGGTCCATATTTAGTTTTAATATATGCATAATGTACATAATCTTGAGAATGCATCTAATAGTAAACATTTGAAAGTAGGGAATATGATTCATTATATAATAAATGCAAATGTCCATGGATCCATGAGTAGATAGTAGTGATTTCATAGATTAATGAGGTGGCTGCAAAATAGGAAGGAAAGAAGGTTGAAGTCTTGCGAGTGTGGCTTATGTTCAGTGAAAATTATGTAGCCATTTCATATCCCTCTTTAAGCAAATGAATAGAAACCATTCCTCTTTGATAAACCTTTGGTGAGAATATCAGCGAATTGGTCACCTGTGATTAGAACCAAGTACAGATTAGTCCATTATGAAGCTTTTACTTTTTCAACTTTAAAGTGTTTTGTATTTCCATGTTGCAAAGGATAATGCACAATATTATTACTTGATCTATGATCGTAATATAGCACTATAGATTTGGGTATTTTACATACATAGCAAACAATTCTTTTGTATTTACATATTTAACACCTAAACTTTCATAATCATACACGTAGACATCATTTGGGTAGTCTCCTTGTAATTGGATAGTCTCCCTTTCCCTTCGAAAATTAAGAGTCTCGTACAAAGTATTCTTTCCTAAGAAAATATATCTCTTCACTTCGAAGTTTAAATCCCAAAAGGATGGTGAAGTTAGAGTGGCTCTTTGCCTTAGTCAACAAAATGCCACTCTTACTTGAACCTGCTCTTTTTATTTTCTTTGACTTCTACCTAAGCATGGAGCACGACACCTAAGAAAGAATGTTGATTTGTCGTTAATTCTTATATGAAATAAATTTATATAATCACAAATAAATTCATATAATCATAAGTTTCATGATCGCCAATGATGAAGGGACGATGATAGTGTTTTATCTAACAGAAGAAAAATAAGCCAACTCAGCCCTTTGACAAAAGGAAGTAAAAAGGAGGACGGCCCACTACTACAACAAGTACATTCAACTGAAAACTTTTTTCCCTAGTGGCTTTGTACTAAAGAAATTTGACCTAGCTTCATGAGAGTAAGCAATCGACAAGCTAGACCAGAAATGAACCGACCTTTTCATCATCAACCAAAGGATTGCCCTCCCGAGAATACGAACTCAAGAACTACATGGGGAAAGGAATCTCTCAGGCATGAATCGGAGATGACCTCAAAATATTTTTTCCTTAGAAAAATTCTTTGTATCAACGCGTGAAAAAACAATAAAGCCGCTATTGTTCAAAAAACTTGTAATTTTTATGCAGAAATATTGGAAAAAATTGCTTGAATAACTATATATACAATATCAGGTCCAATTAACACTTAGAAAAATTGAAGAGTTCATGCAAACCAATAGTTGGTTGATACTCAGAGAACTTAGCACGAGCAGCAAAACTGACAACAATTGAAGATGGTTGATTGGTAGGAACTCCTAAGCTGGCAACGACAGTATATTGTCTGATCCACAAAACACGTAAAAAGCTGGCCTACAACACTCTCGCGTCATAAAAAATTTGTCTCTGATCTTGGATCGGATCAAGCTCTGAAGGTGGTTTCATGCCCATTAGCGACAAGATCCACAGTGGGTATCGACTGAATCAACCCAGAAGCTAGTTTTGGTGGTTACCCTTGCAAAAGCAGCTACAAGATCTGCTAACTATGCCTAGTGTGAGGGATGGTCCATTAAAGCGACAATTTGACCAAGCGACCAAAACTCGGGAAGTGTTAGACGTGAGCCGGGCTATAACTCCCTTAAAAACCAACAAATCAAGATGTCTGATTGGTAAAAACACTCAAAATGATCGACAGTGATGCAAGACGTCTGATCGACATTTAAAATAAAGTGACCCTCAATGCCCAAGCATCAATAAAACTCAATGTCCCTTAAATCGGCACAAATCAAGCTCTTGAGGTGGTTCCCTACTACTTAGCGACAAGATTCACGGTGAGTGGTGTACAAATCACTCCAACAACGACTTACGACGATTGCCCCGGTAAAGGCAGCGACAAGATTCCCTTAATAAGCCTGGTAAAAGTACGATTTGTTTGTGTTGATAACCTAACCAAGCAAACGGAACACCAGAAGTGAAGACATAAGAGAGTAGACATATTAGAGTCGACCAAATGCCTATTCTAAGTAAACTAATTGATCGACCAACACACTTCACAAACAGTTATCACAAAACAGGAAAAAAACATAGGTAGAAACAAGAATAGTATAGCATGCCGTGCATAAAGAACAGTAATAGGTAGAAACATGACAAGTATAACATGTTGTACAGAAGGAACAGTAGCAGGTAGAAACAGAACAAGTATAACATGCTGTACACACAAAACAATAACAGATAGAAACAGGAAAATGATGTGCTGTAAAATGTAAAACAAACCTGCATGCCCGTGAGATCTGTCGTTTCTTAAGTATAGCAAGCCTAAATGCATCTCAAAAGCGAAGTCTGGAAGAAACGTCGTACAGGAAATCCGAGGAAGAGCAGAAAATTCGAGAAAATCAACGAGAAGAGACTCAAGTAAAAGAAAATCCTCAAAAATCCTGAATAAATCCCGAAAGAAAGGAAAAGTAACACGAGTGCCTTGTCCCAAAGCTTCGATAAAACAAAAAAAATATTCGGATGAGGGGGACCGCAAGCACTCGTATGGGACTAGGCTCAGCTGTATATTTATTCTCGAGGGTCCACGAAGGCTACTCGGTCACCCGAATGTATAGAACCCGCCACTCATCTAGAAGTGTGTCTTGAACCTCACTTAAAGGGTTATTTCTCATCCTAAACAGGTATTCGTTAGGTGGACAACCAGCTTTAAAGTATGTTTTATGTTTTTTTAACATGCATAGAAATTTTAAACATGCAAAAAAGGTTTATCAATTTTTTGTTTCGTATAAAAGTATGTTTTTGCATGAAAAAGTTTATCAAAACTTATTTTTTTTTAGAAATTTTGGTTGTCCATGAGTTGATTACATTGTTGGGCGTGGGACTGTCAATCATCTGAGGAGGTTCGAGCCAACTCCCGCTAGACTTATGTCGGTAAAGGATGCCATATCTTATTGTTCATCAAATGTCTGGATCTTGATATTATAGGATAGGGCATCTTTCTGCTCTATCTTCAGTGTGCCTTTATCATCAATACCGTACGCCCCAAAACGACTACTTGCGATCTTGCTTGATGGTTTCACGTATAGCAAAAGGCTATACGTGGACACTTATCATCGGACATAAGCATCAAAAAGAATGAACCAAGAAGCAAGGAAAAAAAAGACAAAAATGGGGTGAGAGAGAAGAGGCATTGATCCATCTAAAACAACAAAAAGGAGATTGAAACAGTTCTCAAAACTCGTATCAAAAAGACCTGGAAAAGTAGGGCCCAAGGTCTTTCCTAACAAACATAAAGGGCCACTTCGCGCTAATTTTTCCCAAACCCCAAAGACGTAGGATTGATCAAATTCACCAAATGCTTTTCCATAATGAGGTTTAAAATCTCCCAAACTTCAAAAGAAAGTGACCTCGGGGAAACCACCACCAATATTTCCAAACTCATGCTGAAATCAAAATTCTCCCACTTTCGAATTAAAAAAGTTTTGTATGTCAAATAAACATGAAATTTTCCCACATAACCTAAACAAATGCTCACTGTCGGGGTCAATAGAATAGAGGGAGCAGCAGCTAAGGCTCTCGGCCAAAGTAAACTCAAGACCAAAAGAAACTTACGGCTAAGGCAAGTCTAGTTGAAGCCTGGTGTCCAGAATTTTGCTAATTACTCTAGACATGACATTTATCATGCTAAAGGGTCTAAAATGTTCCCATCTGTCTTTCATATTCTCCTTAGGATGAGTACAATAGTGGATGAGGTAAAATATTTACCTGGTTCTTCCCATCTTAAATAAGCTTGTATGGCCTCATTCACCTCTTCATGAAGATCCCCCAACATTATTTATAGAAGTCCGCACTAAAGCCTTCTGGGCCAGCTGCTTTTTTGCTGCTAATAGAATTAAGAGCTTGCCATATTTCTTCTTCTGTTGGTACATCAGTCAACACCAGCTGGTTAATATAATTGCAGCTCTCCTGGAATATGGATTTGTCTATAAGATCTAAACATACAATGCCTTTGTTAAAAAGTTGTTTGAAATTATTGTTCCTAGATTCCACGAAAGCATGGGATTCAGTAATCCATATTCCCTCCTGTTTGATTCTCAAAATGACATTTTACTTCCTTATCATTGTTATGCATGTATGAAAGAATTCAGTGTTTCTATCCCCTTCTTTACAGGAAATGGAGTAAGCTTTCTGCTTCATGAGGAAATCCTCCTTATTTTTAATGGCTTGCTGAAGCTGTTTTTGGGCTTCCAAAAAGTTTTCTTCACTAGCATTCTGATTGCTATATCTGTCCTCAACACCACAGATTGTCCTCGACCTCTTTGACAGCACTAGTAACATTTAAAAAAAAAAAATATCCAATTCAACTTCGCTGTTTTCCAGCCACTTTCTTTTGTAGTCTCCACATCTTACCCCAAGCATTACCACTGAATTCAGTTTTCCCGGCATCTTGAGTTTGTTCCATAAAATTTTGATGATTGGACCAAGCATTAAAGTATTTGAATGGAGTAAATGGTGTCTTCTGAAGATTTGCAATACTCAAAGGAGAGGGAAGTGGTCCTTTAGAATATTGAACTCATTAAACCAGCATTGATTAACTAGAACCCTGTCAAGACTTTCAGAGAAATTGCCTCTTTTCCAGGTGATAGGGAAACCTTTATATCCCAAATCATAGAAATCAGCATCAATTATAAATTCATTGAATTGATCGATAATTGAATTATTAGCTCTTTAATCCTCTTTCTTCTCTTCTTCAGATGTGAGCATATTAAAATCTGATCCTATAAACCAAGCTTCTTGCATATTGCTCCCAATGTCCCTCATATAGCTGCCCAGCTCAACCCTTGAGTCTTTCGTGCATCCTGCATAAACCAGTGTAGCAAAACAACTGAAATCACCCTTCACCATCTTCAGATGAGGCTGCGGAACATCATCATTCAGTATAAGAACTTGAAGTTTTTTTATTAAAAAAAAAAACACACTTTATTGCTGCAAATAATGTAATGCTTGAAGCCCTTCCATCTCTTTAAAATTCTGTCCGTTTTTGTAAACCATAGGTTCAAAAATGGCAAAACAAATTAGTCTATGGATCCTTATTAAGTGCATAAGCCTTCTAGAGGACCGAGGATCAGCAATCCCTCTAGAATTCCATAAGAAAACATTAATCGTTGTGGGTTGTTTTCTTTCTAGTAATCCTAGAAGAAGACAGGCCTCCATCAGATGATTTCGGTCTGTGAGAAAAATTTTTATGTTCCCTTATAATGTTAAATGGATTTAAGCTGTTTATAGTTCCCTGGTACCTTTAAGTTTCTTTTTCCTACCTTTTGTTCGCAAGTCATTCTTCCTCCAGAATAGTTCTTGCCATTTCAAGAGCTCCATATTTCTGATCATCCAGCGGCTCTTGCATGTTTCTTTCCATCATATCGCCGCTGATTTCCTTTTCTTCCTAAATTGTGCCATTTTCTTTTTCCTGAAAGGCCTGTCCTAAGACGGCTAGCATAGCCTCTGAAGTTTCTTGAATTATCCCTTGATCCATCCACAGCAATTATATTGCTCGTTTAATTGCAACTCTTTCTTCCCCATCATTGGTCTCATCAAATTATTGTGCTAGTTGATCCCTAGCATTACGGCCTCTTGGTATTCCCTTATTCTGTAATTGTTCTCCCATCACCTCTTCTCTGTTTTCTTCTTCCATCTCATTTGGTTTCCCCCCATCTGTTTCCCCTCTACTGTTCCTGGATGGTCTCAGCTCACGATGTGCTATTTAGCACCCCATTAAAGTATGTCCAAACATTTCACATTTTCTGCAATAGTAGGGTCTTTGCTCCTCGTCAAACTTCTGCCGGTGGCCATTGTGGCTGGTTCCAATCTAAAATTCTTCTGCTCTTGGAACAGTGAAATCTTTTTTATCAAAATTCTAGCTGCAGATGGTCTAATCATCTTGAATGTTGGAGGATCTAGCTTTAAAGGCTTGGCAAACAAAGAATCAATAGAAAATAGGATATGTTTATTATATAGATGCAACTTGAGTCATGGTAACTGAACCAGATTAGCATTATTGGGGATTCAGCGCTTCGATCAAAGTCTGGGGACAGTTCTCATGGAGTGCCCTCTCCATTAATGCTTGTAGAAAAAAACTCTCACATAATCTTCTTCTCTGTTGAGTTGTATCATTATGTTTATGCTATCAAAACTTCCAATCTTTAAATCAATCAGATCAAGTCTTGGATGATTCATTTGAAACTGTCCAACCAAAGTAAATGATACCATAGGAGAAATCCCATCCAAAAATAACTTTTATTAATGGGAAAATAGGATTACAACACACACACAAACTAAAAATGACATCACTAAAACATGAAAAGACGAACAAATACCTCGAAAGAGTAGCTCAAGGGCGATGGAGGTTGACTAGGTTAATCGGGAGGGCTAGTAAGAGTGGCGGCAGCAAAGATGAAGTGTTGGGCGGCAGATTTGAGTACAGAACAGCGTGCTGCAGGGCTGGACAGTCGGTTTGGAGGGGCTGGACAGCAGGTTTGAAGCTGAGAGGTGGGTCGGAGGCTGTTGTGGAAGGGTCGGAGTGGTGGAGCTGCTGTGGATGAAGTAGGACAGCAGGGAAACGGAAGTATGGTACGATAAATGGCTCGGCATGGTCGAGATACAGCCTGAGCACCACTCGGAGTCTTGGAGACGATCACCACCTTGGATGAGGGACAGTCAGAGCACTACCGCGACTTCGGATACAACCCTTAAAGGGAAAATACCAAGGTTAAAACCTGAATTCATATATCAAAACAAGACCTCTAACTTGAAGCACATCATCTCCTATTTATGAAGAGACTTGACCCATTTATGAAACACTAAAATAATGAGAATAAATTCAGATTTCAAATTTGAGGATGGGTTTTAAATTAGGAAAAAGAATGAAAACCATATCTCAGTTTTTAGGAGAAGTTTTAAATTAGGAAGGAGAATAAAAATCAGATTTCAGTTTTAGGAAAGATTTTAAATTAGAGAAGGCCTAGGAAGGAAAGTAAGAAAAGAAAGAAAGGAAAGAAAAACAAAGGGAAAAGGAAAATGAGGGAAGAGGAAAGAGATGTTGGCAACCCCGCTCCGTTGAGGACTAGCTGGTCCTCTCTCGAGACCCGCGTCAGCAAATTTCAAGGGTTCCGTGAGCTTAGAGTTATCATCCTCAGTGAGGATAAGAGCCGGTTTGCCATTTTTCTAGCTACATTTTCCTGAAAAAGCCTTCATTGGCACCTCTAGCTATATTCTCATGATAATATTGAGTGAAAATAAGAGATGTGTTGTTAAACTTATTAGGAGGGCATAAAGCCGCAACACCAGCAAAGTAAGGCACATCCATCTTCAAACAACCCGCAAAGCAATGAAACAAGAACCTTGACAATGGAATAGTAGCCCACCTGAACCCTAGCAAAGCTCCTTCTACAGCCGCCATGCATATAAATCTGCAAACAAACTCAAATGACTTCAAAAAAGTTTGATTAGTTGTGTAGTGGTTTCCAAACTAAGAGATTTGATCTAGATTATTTACTATATATATATATATATATATATATATATATATATATATATATATATATATATATTGGTGCCAAATTAATCAAAACTTTTATTTTGATATATATAGTAAATAATCTAAATTAATCAAAACAGTTGACAATCCTTCTTCTGGTACTCATCAGCTTTTATTTATTATATCTGTAGTGGTCTACTATTTATTGTTGCAGATAAAAGCTGATGAGCATCAGAAGAAGGATTGTCAACTGTTGCAACGACTGTAGGTTCAAGTGTGTGTGAAAAATGAAAGGTCTCATCTTCACCTAATACTTCCTGCAGCTGAGGAGGGTTTGAAAGTGTAGGTTGCTCGGCAGGGTCTTCCACCTATGGAAGTTATCATAAAAAGTTTTGATGATCTCAAATTAGCAGAAAAGTGGAAAGTAGGGCTCATAGATGGGAGACACGCATTAATTCAACTAACCGTGCCTGAAGACTACATTGAGATTTTTTTCAAAAAATATCTCAACATTGCTGGTAAACCAATGAAACTACTCAAGTGGTTGTTGACCTCATTTTTGTGAGGTCTTTTCTTCTCCTCCTTAGAGTCTAGGTTCTAGCTCTAGAAATCCCTATGGACCATCTTAGAAAACTAGAATTGAGACTCACCCTTCTAGAAGCTCCAGCCGATTCCTGTTTTCCTTTGATGTCTAGCATCTTTGGCACAAGACCATCGTCTTATAAACGAGCGGTTATGGGCTATTTTGTGAAGATTCAAGGAAAATGTTCCAAATAGGACTTCAAGCCTTAGGAAAACATCGTCACGATCGTTTTCGTCACGTACACACACAGAATACACGAAATTCACGAATTTGCACGAAATCGGATTTCAATTAAGCCCAAAGGACGGGTGAAAATGCGAACTTCTCCGAATGACCTCCGACGACAAATTGGATTGCGCCAACGCGTTCAGGGTACCCATTTTGGTAGGAAAGGACACCCATATTGCCATATTTTCGACACGAGAAAATTGGCACGCAAATC
>NEWO01000236.1:1192812-1243974 GCA_003013225.1 Phalaenopsis aphrodite | reverse complement strand
CTCTATAGGGAACCAGGAACCCAGATAAAATAAACCCTATCTAATTTTTTATGTTAGATAGGGGAACTTGTTGGCCTTTTTATAAAAATATTTCGCAGACCAAACGGATGTCACAAATTGTTTAGTCTAGATGATTGAATCCCTATTATAAGTGATATACTTAGTCTTCGGGATAAGTGTATTGCTTATGGTACTGTATTAAATCATCTAAACTATTTAAAAATGTGAGATTCGTTTGGTCTCACTTATTTTAAAAATTAAAATGTTACTCCTTTCAAAAAGTTGTATTTATATTTAAATTATTTTCAAAATCACAAAATCATCACCTTTTCAAACCACGAAAATTAAGCTGAACGATAAAACGGCCGACAGTGGTCCCCTGATTTTGACCCCAAGCGTGAATCTCCTACTGTACCGGTATGGTTTAGTCTACCTAATCTTAAGCTGCACTTTTTTCACCATCAGGTTCTTTACTGTATTGGTGTCATACTTGGGGACCCTTTGAAGCTAGATCTACCCACTTTTAACCTAACTAAACCTTCTGTAGTCAGAATACTTGTTAAAAGAGATATTACTTTACCTGATGTTACTGAAGTCTGGTTGGGCACAACTCACAATGGATATTAGCAACAAATTGTTATGGAGCATAGACCTCGTTATTGTTCTCATTGTATGATGTTTGGGCATAATCTAGATAAATGTTATAAGCTTCATCCTAATTTGAAATCTAAAGATCAAGTGAATAAGAATGGATCTGACCCCACTGCTTTGGATATATATGTTCCATTTAAAGAGAAAACTACCACAGAACAAGTTATGGTGTCTGAGTTAATCTCCCCTGTGGATCCTCCCTCTGAAAATACTATTTCTGCGATCGATGAGAAGCTGGATGACCCTGCTGAGCAACCTACACTTTCAAACCCTCCTCAGCTACAGGAAGCATTAGGTGAAGAGGAGACATTTCATGTTTCACGCACACTTGAACCTACTGTCGTTGCAACAGTTGACAATCCTTCTTCTGGTGCTCATCAGCTTTTATCTGTCCGGCGTTCGGTTTACCAAAACGATGATCAAATGAGCTAGTCTTCTGAGGAGGATGGCAGATTTATACAAGGAGGAAGAAGAAGATTGGAGGCAAACTTCAGCTTGGGAACCTAATGGGTGATACTTTGGTTACTTCGGGAAATGGCTCGACACCCAACAATTTGTTATCTGGATCTCGCCCTAGAACTAGAGGCAGAGGCAGGACTAAACTGGCTCGTGACTAGCTACTCTTTTCTGCGATTTTGGTACCTTTTTTTTATTTCTCTGTATCTTTTCTCTTTTGGGGTATTTGTGTGTGTTGTATCGTAAGGGTAGGGTGCCTCTATTGGGCCCTCTCATACAACTTTTATGTATCTTTCCTATTTTAATGAATTTAGCCCTTGGGCTTTTCATATATATATATATATATATATATATATAATCTTTTATTTATTCTAGACAAAGAACAAACTTTATTAGGCACATTCTTTTAATTATAATTATTCTCTCACTAATCTATTTAGTATTCATCATATTTGTCTATAGATATTAAATAGACACCCATGCTGAATAAAGAGAATCTTGAAATTTTATCCCGACGATAACTTTTTTGTTCAAGATATAAACTTCTAAAATTTGATATATTTGTGTGGGGGTGGATTTGTGTGTGTGTCCATGTGTATTTATGTACGTATGTGTATATGTGTGCTTGCATGTCTGTGACTGTGTATCTCTGTATCTGTGTGCATGTGTGTATGTGTGTATGTGAGTGTATGTGTTGTGTGTGTGCGCGAACTTATGTATCGGAATTTTAAATTCTATTAAGATTTCCATTTTAATTTCTCCAGTTCTCTTGAGGAATTTACGAGGTCTAGCCACTTTTTCATGAACTGGCTCTACCTGAAACTGTTATTTAATTATTTTTTTATTCTTGGGCAGGTGCAGACATATATGTGTGGATCACGTAGCGACAGTGATGTAAAGCAAAAATCGAGTTGCAGCAGCATTTTACATGTAAGCAATCCTCCGTAAATGTCGTGGAAAT
The DNA here is from genome assembly GCA_003013225.1 of Phalaenopsis aphrodite. Lineage (NCBI taxonomy): Eukaryota > Viridiplantae > Streptophyta > Magnoliopsida > Asparagales > Orchidaceae > Phalaenopsis > Phalaenopsis aphrodite. The sequence goes on along the minus strand of NEWO01000236.1, from coordinate 1,241,906 downwards.
GGAAGAAGATTTCTCCCCTCACACTTGATCTTGCGTAGGCAGAATTTGCTTATTTTAATAAAGACAAACCAGTAATGATAGACCTGCCACTTGTGGTCGTAGAGTTTGCCCATCTCGTGTAATATTTTGCGTGCGTGTGCTCTTGACTGTAGTCTTAAGCTTCTTTGTTATTTAGTTTATAGGAACATTAAATTTGTTGGAATTAATTAGCCGAAATAGACGGCTCGCAGACTGACAGTGGCACAATCCATATCCTTTGCACTAAGAATCTCTACTAAATCAGATTCTGTTATCAATTCAGAAAGTTCATATACGTTATTCTAAAGAAGTTGTTATTCCAGATTAGTCATTCTGCCAATGCATTAGCCATTTAGCTTACCATTATGGGAATATCAACGCCGAAATTTGTAAAACTTTATTAAACTGACATCTACATGAAAGCTTCCTTTTGTTAATTAAATTGCTATGGAGGTTCACATCTTAGTGGATTTGTTACCGATTTTTATCTTGATTAAATCTTGATTGAGACAAATTAGTTTTTCAGGTGAATGGGCTTATAGTGATATACTAGCCATGGATGAAGAGTAGAATGCGTGTTCTTTCTGCTTTATTGTTCTTATGATGACAGCAGAGAAAGCTTGTATTAGAAGAGCTTTATTCTAGGGTGGTTCATAATTGCTATGTTTTTGAATTTACAAATACAGATTTTTTTTCATATATGACATTCAGAATTTTATAAATTTTATTAGGGGGATTTACATACCATTTCAAAACATTTTTATTTTACAAATTTAACTCATGATCAATATCAGGACCAACAAAAACACTATTAAGAGCGGCATCCTCTTTTGCCTAGAGATGAACCGAAAGGTTGGCTTCCCTAAAGGTATGAGACCACCTATGGATGGAATCTCTCATGTGGGTTCTCGGTCTGAGGGTTCTTTAGCTTCAAGATCCTATGATTTCGGGTTTTGTGGTGGGTTTTTTTGTTTTTGTTTTGTTTTTTGACGGTTCTTATGATGGAATCTTCACTGAATTGTCCCTCTTATCGTCAAATTCTTGTCAGTAATCCTATCACTATATGTATTAATGTGAATAATTACTTGTTACCATCTCAATTCAAAGATAATCTGCTAGACTGCTAGTCTACTGGTATGTTGAAGAAGACAACAAGGAAAAATGGTAAGCCAACTATTTTCTTTCAAGAAGATGGGATTAATCTCTTGATTGAGCCTTTTAAAAATACCGTCGTGGGTAAATTTACTTTTGCTCATCCAAGAATGGAATTGATTCGTAAATACTTTAGTGATTTGAAATTACATGGTAATTGGAACATTTGGCTTATTGATGGGAGGCATCTTATGATCCGTTTGGATAAAGAAATTGATTATACTTTCGTTTTTTCAAGAATAGTTTTATTAATTGAAAAGTTTAGTATGAAAATTTTAAAGTGGGCTGTGGAATTTAATCCCAAAGAAGAGCCACCAATTGTTCAAGTGTGGTTGCAGTTTCCTAGTTTAAAACGTCATTTAACATGAAAGTTTTATATTCTTTAGGTGGTATCTTTGGGACTCCTCTTAAAATTGGTCATTCTACTTTTGCATGCACTAGACCTTTGGTCACTAGAGTTATGGTTGAAAAGGAAGTCACCTTACCTTTTATTGATTCAATTTGGATTGGAAGTTCTACGTCTGGTTATTGGCAATTGGTGGAAATGGAATTTGTGCCTTCTTACAGTAATAACTATAAAATGTTTGGTCATTCTCAGTCTTGTTATTATGTGGCTCATTTTGAATTGAGGAAATCTAAAGATCTTGGAACGGCTAAAAATATTAATGTTAATAATTAGATTGTTGTTAGAAACCTTGTTATCAATAACAAGGATAACAAGGATTCAAACAAAATGATTATTAGAGTTGATAACAATAATGTTATTGTTGAACAAGAACATCAAGAAGTGTTGGTCAAGAAAAAATTGGCTTTTGCTATTGAGATGGAGATTTTAAAGAATGTTGAGACTACTAGTAAAGGGGACTCTCTAGATGCTCTGGATGTTGGTTGTCTTCATGTTTTAGACTTTATAAATGTGGAAGATAAAAAGGATGGTTCTAATAAATCACCTAATGTTGGTTTTATTGATAACATTATTGTTAATGATGAAATCAACATTAAAAATAATCTAGCTCATTCTAGAGCTAATTTGGAGGAAGACTATTGATTCAGAAGATAAGGAAAAAAAATCTAATGGATCAGGAAACTCAACTATGTAATTCGGAAGTTGCTCCTCTTCTTCATCTTGAGGGAAATTCAGAAAATTTGGATAAACATCATACTTTGACCCCTAGGAGCAATAGAGGGTCGAAATTTGCTAAGGATGTTTAAGTTTCTCATATGGGATATTAGAGGCTTTGCGGATGGGCAAGACTCTAATGGATTAAAAAGTATTATCAGTTCGTATAATATGAAGTTCTTTTGTATTCTCAAACCCTTGGTGGTTGTTAAGAATAATGTTGGTCTTGAAGTAGTTTGAAAAGTTTAAATTCTATGTTAATTCTAACAATAAGATTTGGTTTCTTTAAAGGGATTTTATTGATGTTAGTGTATTGTTGGATCATCCTCAATTTATTTACTTTTCTGTTGGATGGGAGAAATGCTCTTTTCTTGTAACTATGTCCTATTTTGGTTGTTCTAAACTTTACTAATTGGATCTTTGGGAGAATTTGATCACTCTTAACATTAATATCACTAACCTTTGCCTGGTTAGGGGGACTTTAATTATCTTTAAATTTTGAGAGATTAAAATTATTTTTCAATTAATCTCTTTTTCAAAGAAAATATTTTTAAAACCCTTGAGCTTTATATATACACACACATGTGGAGCAAATTACCATAAGACAGGAATTGGTGAATGATTTAGAAACCCATGGGGACCTCCCCAGGCAATACTGTTTCTGATTATGTGATTGATGTGTTGTCGGATGGCTCTGTTGAGCAACCTACCCCTTTAAACAATATTGAAAACAATACTAAAGGATCATTACCTTTAAAGGAAAATGTTCGGACCGTTAATCAGGAGAGCCTTGCAGCTCCACATCTTCGGGAAGTATCCAGTGTAGAGGCGACTATTCATACTTTACATACACTAGAACCTAATGTGGTTTCAACGATTGGCAATCCTTCTACAACAATTTTGCCACCTCATCTAAATGAGCAATTCATTACTATTAGTCAGGCACAAGAGATTCATCAACTTGCACATGCCCAACAACTTGTTGACCAACATATTGATCAAATGAGGCTATCTTCGGATGTAGAATGATATGCTTACACATCTAGGAGGGAGAAGAATAATGGTGACCTAATTGAGCTTAGGAATCTAATGGATGATATATTGGTTACTTTAGGCAATGACACACAACTCACCAATTTGTTAGCTGGCTCTCTTCCTAGAACTAGAGGCAGATGCATGACTAAACTGGGTCGTCCCTAAATTTTTGCTCTTTTTGCTGGTTTTGTTTTTGTTTTTTTTTTTTGGTATTACGTGTATCTTTACTTTTTTTGTGTATTGCACCGTGTGAATAAGGTACCTTTCTGGGTCCACTCATACAACCTATATGTTTCCTTTCTATTTAATATATTCAAACCATTTTTATATATATATATATATATATATATATATATATATATATATATATATATATATATATATATATATATATATATATATATATATATATATATATATATATATATATATATATAAAGCTTGACAGACTCTCTTTTACTTGCTTAGCTTAGGGAAGCTTTTTATATCACTAGAAAAAGTGACTACATGAATGTTTATGTTTCTTCTCATAAACATATGATTTCATATCCGTAGACTTCTTGAGTATATAAGTCTTGGGTCATTTTAATTTAAATAATTCATCTAAAAGATGAATTTATATCTCATAGATTTTTGAATGATAAAATTACTTTCAGAAAATCTAACTTTTTGCCTAAAAATATATTTTTATTTTCTAATTGAGAATGAAAAGAAGTATTTAGAATGAAGACTTTAAATTACGATATTAATCTTATTTGTTTACAATATACTATCTCGACCACAATAAAAAACTTAGGGAGAAAAAAAAATTTAAGGAGAATAAACTTAATGATGAGAACAAGACATTATGATTGACAATCTGACCGGAAACAAACTTAGAATGAAAAAAAAACCAAACAACACTTAGTAACCCCTAATTTTTTATATTAACTAATAAACATAGAAGAAAACAAATCACCAAATAATTATCAAACCCCTAAAACCTTAAATGCGACAAACTCTAATTTTTATAATATTGCCCTAGGGTAGCTCCAAACTGTGAACCTATGACAGTAAATGTAGATGAATACCTAGGAACATACATACCCTAGATTAGTCTAGTGTAGAAGCCTTATGTTAGTTTACTAGGTAACCAATAGATAGATTTAAGAACTAAGGCATATAGAACAAATTGATCTACCACCAAAGTCCATCAAGTATCTTAGAATGAAGTAGCTCATGCAATGAATGAAGTACTAAAAAAAACTATATAGAGGAAATGACCATCTTAAGTCATTGTTATGGAAAAAATGGAGAACTCTTGTTATTTTATTTGTTAATATTCCAAGACTACCAATGTACTCAGGATGATGGAAAGCCATGGGCATCTTGATCAGGTATGTTACTCCAAATTTTAGGTTAGTCCACCTAGTCTCCTTTTTAGAGCTATTTATGTAAGGTTTTCATCTTAATTGAAAAATGTATTACCCTTCTCCACCTTTTAGATTAAGAGGTTCTTTAATCAATTCAAGTTAAAATCAATCCTATCAAACTTATCAAACCCTATCCAATTCAATTCAATCCTAAAAAGATCAAACCCAATCCTTCTAAATCTAATCTCAGTCTTAACTTAATCAACCTCAAGCTATCTCTACCCAATTAAAATTTTAAATCCAAACATATTCCAATCTTATCAAACTTAACCCTAATCTGATTCAAACCTAGGATCAAATACAAATCAAATCAAGTTCCAACTCAAGTCCAAATTGTTTCTCAAACCATATCCATTGATTCCAGCTCTATACCATTTTGACTATCAAATATTGGGCCCATCCTTCAAAATTTTTGAAACTCAACTGAAGTCAACCTTTGTCCAAAACTAACCCTTTTATTGAAGTCTTCAATTTATATCAATCTATAAACATTTATTAATGAATAAAAGAGATATAGGGCATAACATTAATCGACAGTTTTCTCAAGAATAATTCTTGAGATTTAATGTACTATTAGGAAGCCCTCTAATAGGGATATCAAACACCAGAATTAAAATAAGCTTTATCTTACACCTGTAATTAAGGGAAAGATCTCAATTTTGTAGATTCATAAATCATAAAGATTTTCCTCATTTGAATGATTTGATCCATTCTATGAGGATAATTATATCTTTTGAGATAGTATATTATTCTTTGAATGCCATATCCGATCATTTATATATAAATCTTTTAAGGTCTATGGTGGCCCCCAACGCAAAAAATATCCCACCATTAATTAATGTGTTTTAATAGGAAAACCTTCTAAAGAAACACATTAAGTATTTTTATGAAACTGAAGTACCAATATCAAAACACTATTATCTAAATTTGCAATGCCATGTTAAAAATTTTCCTACTAAGTTTCTCGAGAGCAAGGTGCCACAACAACAATCTATAGCATCATTGTTCTATAATGTAGCTTTATAAGACTATCCTCCAAAGTGTCACAATGTGATCATAAATTAAAGTTGTAGCTAAAATTTAGAGAGTTTAGTGCTTTAAGGGATGTTTGGCTGGGATAATTTGTACTATATTGTAAGAAATTAGTAGAGTACTAGAAAATTAAGGTTTTTGTGCAAAGAATTTAAAGTACGATTTAAAGTATGAATATATTTGAAGTTTACCTCTTAATCCACTTGGGCTTAATTTAGAATTTAACCAATTTGGCTAAATTTAATAATTGCTCTATTCCTTAATATGAAATATTATTGGAAGACCACCGCTTATCACCCACATCTGCCCGCAGATACCAGATGCCACCGATTACAGGCCACCACCCACCACTGTTGGCCATCAATTGTTGTCTGCCACCATTAGTTTTCACCCACTGCACACCTACAACTAGCCAGTGTAAGCCAACCATCGTTGGCCAGTCACACACTACCGCCAATGCCCACCATCGCAAGTTCCAGTCGCTCACCCACTCCACCTGCCGTCTCAGCCAATCGCAAGCATCAGTTTTTGGTTGGCACTATCAAATGTCACACAACACACTTCATTAACAGCTTATAAAATATTAAATACATTTTTTTCAATATACCTAAAACAATATATATATATATATATATATACACATTTTCTAGGGTTTCGAGTTTTCGGGGCAATTTCATGGTGATACCAAAATCTTCTTCATTTCACAAACTTACGGTGAGATATCTCCTTTTCACCTCTCTAATAGTTTTAATTACCTTTTTCTTCTGTTTGTTGCTGGCTTCTATTATCCGCAGTCGTGATGCTCCCAGGCAAATCTTTCTTTGACACTGTTTTGGATGGAGGAGGAGGTTCCTCCAACACTAGCACTAGGGAGCATTTTCCTCAAGGATTTCATGACTCTTTGAACTTGGGTGGAGATTATTACTTTATTAAAAAAAAGTAGGAAAAAAATGGGAAACTCGCTATGTATATCACTGATGTAGAATCTTATATTCTAGCTTCTTCTTGTCGATTAGTACTTGTAGGCAAGTTCACATACGGGCATCCTAAAGTGGATTTAATTCGAAAAGAATTTGAAATGTTGAAGCTTAAGGGATGGTGGAAGGTTGGCATTTTTTATGGGAGACACTTACTAATCTAACTTGCTAATGATGAGGGTTATACTAGGCTATTTTCTAAAAGATTTCTGCGAATTGAAAACAAGGTAATGAAATTCCTTAAATGCTCAGTGGATTTTGATCCTAAAACTAAATTGCTAGTGATACCAGTATGGATTAGATTCCTTGGTCTCAAAATACACCTTTTTAATCATTAAATATTGTTCTCTTTAGCTACAACATATGGTAAACCATTTAAAATGGGCACTGCCACCTTTGACCCTCTGGGGCTCTTGTTCTTGTTGAAAGGGATATTACTTAACCATTTTTGAACGAAATCTAGATTGGCTCACAACATCGTGGCTATTGGCAACAAGTGGAAATAGAACGTCACTCACCTTATTGTACACACTGCTCTATGTTTGGTCATCATACAACTCAATGTTTCAAGTTAAATCCCCACCTCAAAGGAAATAACCATCTTCACTCAACAGGTCAACCAACTACTCTCAACGAAAATCAAGATAATAATACACTACAAAGTAATCCTACCATTGTTGAGCTTCATAAGACTCAGGTTGAGGGTATGTTTGGGGCAGCTGCAAGGGTATGTTTCTTCTCAGTAAGTTGATTAAAAATAATCTGTCGATAAGCTAGGTACTATGGTTATTACAAATTTTTGGTTTTTTTAGAAAATTCATACTGCAGCCAGAAAGCTGCCACCGCACCTAGATATGTGCGGAGTGAAAATGCTGTTTTCGGTATTTTGAAAACACATAAGCTGCCAAAACACACTTTACCCAAATAGGCCAGGTGTGTTTTCAAAATGCCACCGCACCAAATAAGCTGCCCCAAATAGACCCTGAGTCTCAAAATGATGAGGTGAAGCCTCATAATGAACCAACCACTATTATGCTTCTACCTAATGCTCTTACTACAACTTCTATCTCTTGCTCTAAAAATGATAATATGATCCCTGTGATCCCAATTTTTTATATGTAAGGATTTATGAAGTTGACACCACTACAGCGCAAAAAACTTGATTCTTATATGAAAAGTAAGTTGTGTAATATATATATATATATATATATATATATATATATATATATATAAAATTATAAGTAATTAATAATAGGATTCTACGTAACTATACATATCCTTATTAAGTAATAAAGAACTTTCTATTTAAGCCCCAAATATCGATCCCACAGGGAAGTTGTAAATTGACAATGATAAGTTTTACTAGGAAATTTACAGAAATTGAAACAAAATCATTGTCACTAATTTTGAATGTTGAGATGTTATCAAAACTAAAGTACTTAACTATTAGCAAAATAGATATGCAAAGTTTAAAATATAAATACTAATCTACTAACTATGTTTATGTAATGAAAATTTCTTATGTGAAAAAGCATCCTTCTCACTACAATGAGGTTCTGGTGAAATGAGATGAGATAAATGTTTATAATATGTATTGTGTCAAATAGGAGCAATTATAATTTTCTACTATGATATAGTGCATAGAAAATCATTGGTTAATCCCGGGTTTAGTCCCTAAATCCGTGGCTAGGCTAAGAAAACACTGACTCCCACTTCCCTTCACCTGAAGGCTAACTCTCGCTTTAGTTTTTAAACACTAAGACCGAATTGAGGATTTTAGTCTGTCACCCTAAAGATTCTCCAATTCTACACCTAACAAAGAATATTTTCCTATTTATTTGCACTTAATTCCATGAACGAATTTCTCCTCCATGAAATCAAATGTGATCCTCACTCTGTTGTAGAACTCATACTCCATTTCCCGGATCATATGTTTCACAATATATTTTAACAATTCAGTTGGCCAAATTGAAATGTAAATTAAGTTTAAAGTTGAAAAATCATCACAATTTATTTTATATTTTAATATTGACACATCATATTAGCTCTTCATTTCACCATATCTCAGAGTAGGGAGAAAGATTAAGGGAACTACTCAGACTTCATAAGAAAGACACAAATTTCATATATAAAAGAAAGTTCATACAACACTAATAAACAAACAAAACTTATCCGAAACTTTTTCTCAAAGTAAATCTCTTGTAGCCTTTCCTTAGAAATGCAGGAAAAAGATATCTCTCACCTTTCTCCTTCTCCAACACTCTTACAGAAAGTTTCACACTAAATATCACCACACAAACTCTAAACTATAAAAGAAAAATCACTAATGGGCTCCAATATGGTGGTGGAATGAAGATGGATTATGAAGATGGCAAAAATGGAGCATGGTGGAATGTTTTGGAGTGAAAAGGATTCCATTTTTTGATGAATTTTGGCCCCAAATAAAGCCCAAGATCGGTTCTCCAAGAGGTGGCTACAAAAACTCTTAAAAAATTGTCCAAATACATTGACCCTTCTAGAAAAGGGGGCTGAACCACCTTTGACACCATCGGCGCTAGTCTGGCGCCGTCGACGCTAGTCTAGTGTCGTCAGCCCTGAGTAAAAATTTCAGGCGTTCTGTTGTCCCGCGCCATCGGGACAACAGAAGAAAGGTGGGGGAAGGTGTGACACTGCTCTTATAAACTAATTTTGTTATTCCATCTCTCAAGCTGGTCTTTTTGATTTGGGATATGCTGGTATCCCTTTCACATGGTGAAGGGGATTGCTTTCTCAAAGGGTGGATAGATTTTTGGGGGATGGTTCTTTCTTAAGCCACTTTCCTATCGTGCATGCTCAACATTTAAATTCCGCCTCTTTTGATCGTAAACCTATTTTGTTAACTTTGGCTTTTAATGACAAACCTATTATCTCTCATTTTGAATCCTTCAACATTTGGACTACTCATAAGTCTCTCTTGAGCTTGGTGCAGCAGGTCTCGAAGATGGAGATGGTTGGCTCTCTCTGGTACACTCTTTGGAAACTACGTAAAAGAATTGTTGCTTTTCTGAGAAAGTGGAACCTGCAGGTTTTTGAGAATGTTCATTCCAAATTTATTGAGGTACAAAGTGTTTTTGATCAATTGGAAACACAAGATGTTTACACCTCTGATTGGGTTGACTCCATGGCAAATGCACAGCTAAATCTCCTTACTGCTATTAATTTGGAGGAGGAACTTCAACAACAAAAGGCTAATGATATATCCTCTATAGCGGGGGACCATAATACTAACTATTTTCATGCTACTCTTAAGCATAGAAGGAACATCAATAGCATCTTGAAAATCAGAAATGTGAATGGTGAAACAATAATTAACATGGATGAAATTGGTGAAAGTGTTGTTCATCACTTCACTACTCTCTATCAATCTACTATGCACATCACCTCTATAGACTCCACTCTCTTTTTGGATGATATAGACATTATTGATTCCCTGTCCATATCTTATATCCATGATGAGAAAGAAATCTACTATTCTTTTCAATCCATTAATCCAAACAAAGCTCATGTCCCTGATGGTTTCTCCTCCTCTTTCTATTTGTATTCTTGGAGTATTATTAAGAAAGAGGTCATTTTAGCTATTCAAAGCTTCTTTCTTGGTGAGAATCTAGGCAATTACTTTAGCTCTGCTACCATTGTGCTCATCCCTAAAACTAATGAAAAATTTACCTGGGATAATTTTCATCTGATATCACTTACCTCTGTTACCTGTAAGGTCATAAGCAAAATTCTTGTCACTAGACTACAACCTCATCTCCCTCATATTATATCTCCACAACAATTAGCATTCATCAAAGGAAGGGAGATCACTGATAATATTTTGCTGGCCCAGGAAATCATTGAGGATCTTGATAAAAAATGCAGAGGGAGAAATATTGTTATCAAAATTGATATTAAAAAGGATTTTGATACTATTAGCTGGGACTTTATTCTAAATGTTTTGAATGCTAAAGGTTTCAAGAATGACTTTTGTATGCTCATTAAAAGGTGGCTAGAAACAATCACTACATTATGCTTGTTAATGGTAAGGCTTATGGTTTCTTTTTTGCTCTCAGGGGTATTAAGCAGGAAGGTTCTCTCTCTCTCTCTTACTATGTTCATTCTTGCTTTTGATTACTTTTCTCGGCTTATTAATTGAGCACAAGTCCAACACCCGCACATACGATACTCTCACAAATCTAAGTTCTTGGTTAGTCACCTTGCTTATGCTGATGATGCTATTATCTTTTCTAATACAAGTAAGAATGTTATTAAAGCCATTATGAATGTGTTAGAGGATTTTTAGAATTTCTCTGGTCTGCTCTTCAATAGATCTAAATGCTCTTTTTACTTTGGAAAATATGTTTCCACTCACATTGAAAATTGGGCCACTGACTATACTTACTATAAAATTTTTAAGCTCCTTATTAAGTATCTTGGGGTGAATATCCTTAGGGGCAGGAGAAAGCAAAATAAACTAAATGAGGTGGAAGATAAAATTAAATCAAGGATTAATGATTGGAGAATCAAATTTTTTTCTAATGGTGGCAGGCCCACCTTGCTTAAAAGTGTGCTTTGCAATTTACCACTTTATGCTTTACAAGTCATTAAGGCTAGAAAAAGCACCCTGAGAAATCTTGAAATCCTTTTTAATAAGTTTCTTTGGCTTGGGTCTGGTTCTGACAAAATTTAGACTAATTGGGCTAAGCTTTCTATGCCTAAGACATGTAGAGGTCTTGACTTTAAATCTCTGCAGCAAATTGTAGACATCAATATGTATAAACTTTGGTTTAAATTTCAGGCAGGGGAGTCCCTTTGGGCATAGTTTGTTTATCAAAAATGTTGTCATACTGCTCACCCCTCCACTGTGGCTTGGAAAACTAGAGATTCCATACTCTGGAAGGCTATAATTCTAGCTAGAACTATAGCTACTCAGTTTATTTATTGGGAAGTTGGAGATGGTAAGATCTCCTTTTGGCATGATCATTGGGTCACATCAAATTTTACCACTCTCCCACATTCTGATATTGATTCAAACCTGCTGGTCTCTGATGTTTGTGATGGTGGAAATTAGAATATCAATATGTTGAGGTCCTTTGTGGGAGATTTAGCTCCTTATGTGTCCACCACTCCAATTCTTGCTGGTGGAAGAGATAAACCAGTGTGAAAATTCCTTTCCATGGGTTCTATAACCAAAATGCTATACATGCATACTCACCACTATCAAAAATGGAAATGGAGATCTTCCATATGACATCCCTTTATTTCTCCTTCTACCTCTTTTTTTCTCTAGAGATATTTTCATTCCTTCTTGCCTTTAGATGACATACTTAAGCTAAAAGGGTTGAAGCTGACATCTATTTGTTACATATGTAAGAGGGAAGCTGAATCATCCCATCATCTATTTTTTGAATGTTATCTTGTTAGAAAGGTGTGGGACACTTTTGGTGGACTCCTTGGAGTCTACTGGCCACGTCCCTTTAGCTTGAATAAGCCACTTGGGGCTTGGCAAGATGTTACTTCTTTTCCTACTAAGATGAAATATTTTCCTTTAATGGTTCTTTGGTTCATCTGGCTTGCTCGAAATGCTTATAAATATCACTCCTCCCCCACCCTCCTTCAAATACTATAGTTTGCTTCATTATGGCTAACTATTATAAAGTTGTTAGAGCTTTAAATAACACTACTGCCATATATGTTTCTGATGGAAGCAAAAGACCTATCTTGGTCAGATGGTTACCACCTTTTTCTAGTTGATTTAAGGCCAACATTGATGCTAGTTGGTCCAATATGGCAGCATGTGCTGGAGGGCTATTTAGAGATTGTTATGGGAATTTCCAAGCATTTTTTGGTTCACCCATTGTTGTCTCTACACCTCCTGAGGTTGAATAATATGTTGTTTTATTAGCTTTAAAGGTATCTTTCTCTTATGGGTCATTATAGAGACTGATTCACAATGTCTTTATAATATCCTCATCAAGAAATTCAAGCTGGTCTGACACATAATTTGCTTATTACATCGCATTTATAATGAGTAGATAGCCATCAACTCCAAATTCTCTTCACTTTCACCTTTAGATAGAGGGTTACTCCTGTTGATTGGCTTCCTAAGCTGAATTTATCTAATTAACTGCTTGGTATTACCCCTTCTATTCCTCTTAAAATTTATATTCTTAGTGATATGATGGACACTCCTTACTTGAGGAGCTGAATGAACTTTATGTTGAATATGTCTGTTGTCCCTTTTGGTGATGTTAGATGTTTAATGTTATCTTGGGAGCTTCTCCACTGGCTTTTCAATGCCAACACTGATTGTCTTAATGCTCACCTGCTGCACTGTCTCAGGACCATGCCCTTTTTGCTCTGTATGGCATGTCCTTGTCCTGCATTTTAACCTGGAGGACCATTTTCAGGTCTCTCAGATTGCTGTAGGAATGTTGGATTTTCCTATCTGGAATCTTGTTTTGCTGTAGCTTTTCTTATTTGATTTTTTGGACTGGAATTTCCCTTATTACTCTACACGGTATCTTCTGCATCTCAACCTACAGGATATTTTCTCTTCTCAGCTCCATCTTCTGCAACTTAACCTGCAGACCTATTCTCTAGTCTCTCTGTTTGTTGTTCAATTTTTGGGCATTCCTATCGAGAATGTTCTTTTGTTGTAGCTGTTATTAGATGTTTTACTGCACTAGAACCTCTCTTGCTGCACTACTTAGCATTTCCTGTATCTTATTTTGCAAGACTTTTCTGCTCTCATATTGTTGTTGGGGTGTTGGATATTCCTCTCTGGAATGTCTTGCTAAAGCTGTTGACTAGAACTTTTCTTATATATATATATATATATATATATATATATATATATATATATATATATATATATATATATATATATATATATATATATGTACACATGTATGTGTGTGGGCTACCAAATCAGTATTGGTTTTGCTAAATTTGCTTTTTGTTTTGTTTACTGGCTGGGGTTCATAAGGATTTCCATCTGGTTTCTTCACATCTATGCTAAGCATTTAACATTGAGGCAAACTGATTTTGGTATGGAATACTGATACACCTAATATATATAGTGCTTTTAGATACATTTTTATACCTATTTTTGAGATATTGCACTTTAATGGAAGGTATTTGTGTGTTTTTCTTTCAGGTACACGTAAAAAGGTGAAGATGCTAAAAGGAGTGAAAAAGGATCAAATTTGGAGCAAAGATAACACCGACGAAATAGAGAAGGGCGTGCCTAAGCGCTAGAGGCCCCGCGCTTAAGCACAAGAGGCAGTTATTTGACGGGTTAATTCATTTTATCGAATTTTGAAGGGACAATTGAGGCATCTATTGGCTAAAGAGGGTGGTTATGACCACTAGAAATGAAAATATGTTTAAAAGACTTGTGAAAGAAGGCATCCCTTGAAAAATACATCGAATCAGGACACATTTTGAAGAGATACCAAGAAACCTCTTGAAAAGTTATAAAAGAAGGAAGTTGAGAGAAAAATGGGGGAGTTCTGAGAAGTTCTTGATATAGTTCATGGAGAAACTTTTGGAGAGATTTTTTAGGCACCACAAATGTACTTTATCCTTTTTGGTTTTAGTTTTATTGTGAGGGTTAAGAGTGTTGTAAGAGAGAAGAGATTCAAAGGAACTGCAAGAGTTTGGTGGAGGATTTGATATAAGTTTTTATCTTTGTTTTTAAACTACTTTTGGTTTTAATTGAGACTTCTTGTTGGTTTGACAATGATTTCTACTTTTAAAATAAAGTGTGGTTTTATTTTCTCCATGGATTCCGAGTAGTTTTCTTTATCTTTCTCCTTAAAATGATAAGTAATTAAAATGTTGGATAAAAGTTGTGGAGAGTATTAATCTTTAATGTTGGAAGAAGTTGTGATGATTTAATTCCATGTAATTCATTTACTTCTTGATCTACCCCATCTAGATGTTAAAGTTTGTTTTGAGAACATGTAAGAATCAAGATGGTATTGTCTCAATCAACAATTGGAAAGGATCACATGAGGATGTTTGAATGAGAATGTAATTCATATGATTTAGTGCAAATAAATAAGAAAATAATCTTTGAAAGGTGTAGAGTTAGAGGACTTTAGAGTGACAGGCTAAAGCCCCCAACTTGGTTTATTGTTTTAGATTTTGATACGAGATGTTAGCCCCCAGGTGGAGGGAACTCTAGAGTGAGAGCTGGCATCTTCCCTGCCTAACCAGTCTTCAGAACTATTCAAACTTTGAATTAACTAATGTTCTTTATAGCATCTCTAGTAAGGGTAAATAATAATATTGCTCCTGTTTAGCACAACACAATTTATATACTTCCATAACAAAATTCCTATACTTATTACTGATTCATGATAAGGAGAAAAATATTTTATATTCAGTGCTTTTCTTTTACATAAACTCAAGTTATATTTAGAATTTGTTTTTATTTTGTCAAAAATACCAAAAAGAATTGAATTTTAATTACTCTAAAAATAACTGTAGTTTAAGTAATTGTCTTTTTTAAAATATAAAGTTTATTATTTAGAAGTGCATATTGTGAACACTCCCTGTGAATTTGATATTCAGGGCTTAATCAAAAAGTCCTATATTACTTGATAACGATACGTATACTTGTGTAGTATCCCACTATATATATAAATTAAAAAGATAAATTCTTATTTTTTCAGGATCAAGTTTTTGGTTTTATTGCAAAGTAGGAGAGATAAGTGAAGAATATAATTGCATACATTGTTATATCGTTGCATATAAACAGTTAGGATCAAGTCTTTTGCGCCATTGTCGGGGAGATTGATTGAAAGGAAATTTCTATTTTAGAAAGTCTTATTTAAAGTTTAAGAGTTATTGTAGGAATATCTTATTATAGTATTTTATTTTTGTGTGTGTTTTGTTTTATTATTATTTTTTTATGTTAGTGTATGCGTAGTTTAGGCTATAAAGGACTAGTGCCCTACGATTCTGAATTAGAGAGAACTGTTAAGAAAATTAGAAAAAGCAAAAAAATTAAAAGATTTGATAAATCTAAAAAATTACAGAAATGACAAACAAAAATGATCAAAATGCTGAAATTCATCAAGATTTTAGACCTTTACGAGATTATGCTAACCCTATCGTAAATGAACTTCATTGTAGTTTTCAAAGACCTAATGTAATAGCTAATTAATTTGAACTTAAACTTGTTATTATCCAAATGGTATCAAATAATCAGTTTGGGGACCACCAACTGAAGATCCAAATTTACATCTTGCTAATTTTTTAAATTTGTGCGCTACATTTAAATATGATGGTGTACCGGTGATTTCATAAGACTTAGGTTAATTCCTTTCTCATTGAGGGATAAAGCTAAGATGTGGTTGAATTCGTTAGCATCTGGATCTATCAGAACTTGGGGTGATTTAGCACAAAAATTCCTTGCTAAATATTTTCCACCATAAAAACTACGAAGCTTAAAAATGATATTATATCTTTTAATCAGTTTGAAGGGGAATCTATTTATGAAGCATGAGAATGATTTAAAGAACTCTTAAAAAAGTGTCCACACCATGCTATACTAGATTGGTTAATAATTCAAACTTTTTATAATGGATTAGCTGGATCTCTTAGATCTATTATTGATGCCTCTGGTGGTGGTTCATTGATGACAAAACCATTTCATGACGCTTATGCTTTAATTGAAGAAATGACTACCAATAATTTTCAATGGCCTTCTGAGAGGGTAAATCCTAAGAAAGTTGCTAATATTCATGAATCTGATACATTTACTCTGTTAGGAAATCAAGTTGCTGCAATTTTAAGGAAGTTAGAACAAATTGGAATGAACTTTTCTTAGCCAATTTCTATGATTGAAGAGAATTCATTAGGCCAAATGGTAGATTATCAAGCATCATTAGAAACTTTGAATGCCTTAAATATAAAACAAAATAACCCATATTCAAATTATTATAACCCATGTTGGAAGAACCATCCTAACTTCACTTGTAATAATACTACAGGTGGTAATAATCAGCAATGGGGGAACAATCAAGTAAACCCATTGGAAAGCTGGAACAACCAAGGGAATAATAATTATATATCTACTTATTCTATAGGTTTTAATAGTAATCTACAATTTAAGGAGAAGAAGTTGTCTATAGAATAAGTGGTGATACAAATTGGAAATCAGTTACAAAGTCAATGAGCTACAATTAGAAATATTAAGAATCAACTTGGATAAATTACAAATTCATTAAGTAATAGATCCCAATGAACACTTCCTAGTAATACTGAAACAAATCCAAAATAAAGTGCAAGTAAAAGCCGTTCAACTTAGAAGCGGAAGAGAGTTGGAAGATAGGGTTCAAAAAGAAACTGAATTAGAGAAAGAAGTAATTGAAGAATGAAAAGAGAACACTCCAAAAGATTTTGAAGGACTTATTTCTCCACTAAAAATTGATTTGGAAAAACCACCACCTCCATTTCCTCAGAGACTTTTTAAATATAAGTTGGATAAACAATTTTAAAATTTTCTGGAAATTTTTAAGAAACTTACAATTAATATTTAATTTGCTGAAGCGTTAGAACAAATGTCAATCTATGTAAAGTTTATGATGGATATTCTCAATAGGAAAAGGAAGTTTGAAGATAATGAGACTGTTGCACTTAGTGAGGAGTGTAGTGCTATAATTTAGAAAAAGCTTCATAAAAAGCTTAAAGATCTTGTAGCTTTACATTCCATGTGCAATACGACACAAATTTTATGGCAAAGCTTTCTGTGATTTAGGTGCAAGCATTAGCCTTATGTTATTATCAATTAAAAAATTGTGATCAGGAGAAATAACCCATATTACTGTAACTCTGCAGTTAGCAGATCGTTTGATAACGTACCCTAAAGGAGTTATAGAAGATGTCCTAGTGAAAGTTGATCAATTTATCTTTCATATTGATTTCATTATGCTGGATATGGAGGAAGATAAAGAGATGCATATCATTTTGGGGAGACCTTTCCTAGTCACAAGAAGAGCAATGATAGATGTGCAGAAAGGGGAATTAACTATGTGTGTCAATGATCAAACTATTAGTTTTAACATTTCACGATCAATGAAATATCCTGTAAAAGGTAAAGATGATGGATATTATAAGATATTTGAGTGAATGTCATTTCAAAACTAATTATGAAGAAAAATATGAAGCAAAAGATTTGGAACACGAGCAAGAAGAGAAATTAGATCAATGTGAAGATCTTTTTAAGGAAGATTCAAACTATGTTCGAGAAAGTTTTGAAATTTTGGACACGATAGAAAAATATAAATAATTTTGTCCATCCTCTGAAAAACCTCCAGAACTTAAGTTGAATTTATTTCTTGATCATTTAAAATATCACTTTTTAGGTGATTCCTCTACTTTACCAGTTATAATTTCCTCAAAGTTAATGATGGAAGAAGAAGAAAGATTGATGATATTTTGAAAAATTTTAAGAAAGCCTTTGGATGGACAATAACTGATATTAAAGGAAGCAGTCCTTCAATTTGTATGCATAGAATTTATATGGAAGAGAACTGCAAAACCAGGGCTGATCCTCAAAGGAGATTGAATCTTATTATGAAAGAAGTTGTAAAGAAAGAAATTTTAAAGTGGCTAGATGCTAGAATTATTTACTCTATTTATATAGTGCTTGAATTAGTCCAACTCACTGTGTTCATAAGAAAGGAGGAGTAATTGTGACTTTGAATGAACATAATGAGTTAATACTTACTAGATAAGTCATAGAGTGGTGAATATGCATTGATTATAGAAAATTAAATCTTGTTACTAAGAAATATCATTTTCCATTACCCTTTCTAGATCAAATGTTGGATAGACTAGCTGAGCATAAATACTTTTATTTTTTGGATAGATATACTGGTTATCACCAAATTCAAACAACTCCTGAGGATTAAGAGAAAACAAATTTTACCGGTCCTTCAGGTACATTTGCTTTTAGAAGAATGCCCTTTGGTTCATGTAATGCCCCAGCTACATTTCAAAGATGTATGATGACAATTTTTTATGATTTAATTAAAAAAGGAATTGAAGTGTTTATGGATGATTTTTCAGTGTTTGGAACTTCATTTGACTCATGTTTAGAACATTTATCAAAAGTTGTTAAGTGTTGTGAAGCAATAAATTTAGTCTTTAATTGGAAAAAATGTCAATTTATGGTAGCAAGAGGAATTATATTAGGAAATCAAATATCAGAAAATGGTATATAAGTAGTTCATGCTAAAATTCAAGTGATCACTAATTTACCTTATCCAACAAATGTAAGGGAAATTAGGAGTTTTTAAGGACATGTTGGATTCTACAGATGATATGTTAAAAAATTTTCAAAAATTGCTAAGCCTTTATGCCATTTACTGGAGAAAGATGCAATTTTCAATTTTGATGAAGAGTGCTTAAAAGCTTTTGAGTTATTAAAAAAAAATTAATCACTGCACCAAATATAGTTTCACTAGATTGGGGAAAACCTTTTAAACTGATGTGTGATGCTAGTGATTATGCTATTGAAGGTGTTTTAGGACAAAGATATGATAAAATTTTCAAAGTAATTTACTATGCTAGTAAAACTCTTATTGAAACTCAAATTAATTATACAATAGCTGAAAAAGAGTTATTAGCAATAGTATATGCCTTTGATAAATTTGGATAATATTTAATTGGAACTTATTGGGTAGTGCATACAGATCATTCAACTATGAAGTACTTGATGAAAAAGAAGGATGTTAAACAAAGAATTATAAGATGGATTCTTCTTTTGCAAGAATTTAACTTTGAAATAGTAGATCGGAAGGGGACTGAAAATCAAATGGCTTATCATTTGTCCATACTTGAGTTAGAAAAATCACTTTATTTTGAAAAAAAGAATTAATGAACATTTTCCAGATGAAAAACTGTTCAATATTAATGAGTGGCATGTTATATGGTATGTCGACATTGTAAACTTTCTTGTAAGTGATATTATACCCTATGGAATGATATACCAACAGAAGAGGTAATTTATATACGAAGCTAAGACTTATTTTTGGGATATCCATTTTTATATAAACAAGGAAAGAATCTGATTATTCAAAGATGTGTACCTTTAGAAGAAACTTATGAAATTATCCAAAAATGTCATAATTTTATTTTTGGGGGACATTTTGGTATTGATAAAACAACGTACAAAATTTTACAATCTGGATTTTATTGACCTACTATCTTTAGAGATGTTTATATCAAAACCTGTGATAGATGTCAACGAGTAGGCAATTTTTCTGGGAGAAATGAGATGCCCCTAAATTATATGCTAGAAGTTGAAATATTTGATGTTTGGGGATTAGATTTCATGGGACCTTTTATACCATCTTTCTGAAATTTATATATATTGTTAACAGTTGACTATGTATCAAAATGGATAGAAGTTGTTGCTTTACCTCGATGTGATGCTCAAAGTGTTGCAAAATCTTTAAAAACGAACATATTTTATAGATTTGGGATACAGAGAGTTATCATAACTGATCAGGGAAGTCAATTCAGAAATGCCATAATGGAGAAATTATTAAATAAATATCATATAAACCATAGAATTACTTCTGCTTATCATCCTCAGACAAGCGGTTTGGCTGAATTATCCAATCTGGAAATTAAAAGAATTATGGAAAAATCTGTGAATCCAACAAAAATGGATTGGTCAGTCAAACTCGACTATGATTTGTGGGCTTATAGGATTGCATACAGAACTCCCATAAGAATGTCCCCATATAGGCTAATATTTGGGAAAGTTTGTCATTTACCAGTTGAACTTGAGCATAAAGCATATTGGGCGATTAAAGTATTCAATTATAATTTGAAAGATGCTGGTGAGAAAAGATTATTACAATTAAATGAGCTTAAAGAGATAAGGAAAGAGTCTTATGAGAGTGCTATGATTTACAAAGAAAATATGAAGTTGTGGCATGATCGAAGGATTCTTACTAAAAATTTTCAGCAAAGGCAACAAGTTTTGCTATATAATGCAAGTTTAAGTTTATTTCCATACAAACTTAAGTCCAGGTGGATGGGCCCATTTGTTGTGATGAAATTTTATCCTTAGGGAGTTATGGATATCAAAGATCCTAAAACTGAGAAAGTATTTAGAGTGAATTGTCATAGATTGAAATCTTATTTTGTAGGGGATCAGCATAAATTTAATTATCGAATGATGTTGGGTCAAACAAAATAAACATTGGTTACGTCGGACCGACGACGTAAAATCAATGGCTTTGTGGGAGGCAATCCATAGTTATCAGTGTGTTTTTAGTTTTGATTGTTGCTTATTTGTGATTAAGAAAATTTGGGGTAGTGTTTTTGACACTATTATGTGTTAGTAATGATTTTAAGACTTTATTTAATGATCTAGACATGCTAGAATGAGTATTTGGACGTTAAGTTGACTGGTGCAAAGTAGAGCACTGGCGCTTAAGCGCCAATATTCAACACTTAAGAGCGGATGTTAAAAACCATGTGTGAAATTCAATTTCTAGAAGCTTTAACCGCCAATTGATTAACTTAAACATTCTGTGGCAGTTTTAAGGGTTTTGTGATGGAATTTAACCCAGAATCATTTTTAGCCCAAAAAGTCTAAGAGAAAGAGATATTTTGAGAAAATGTCTTCATGGGAGATGGATTTGAAGAAAAAAGAAGAAGCCATGAGGAAGAAATTCATTAACCAAAGTGCATAAGAAATGTATAACAGTTTCTTAGTCGTTAGTATTAAAGGAATAGTGGAAAAGATCAACAAAATTGAGACTAGGTGGCTTTACTTGAGATAAAGGTAAAGGAAGTTAATGCACATCTAGAGCATATTGGATGGCAATTAAAAATGCAATTTAGCCATACTAGTTATATAGAGGAAGCAAATAAGGCAATGTATCTTAAGCAGAAATGGATTGAAGAAGATTGTATCAGAGCTCATCATCACCGTCCATTTTATCAACTTTATATTCTGAATGCCCAAGGAGAGACTAATGAAAGAATGGAATTTGTTCCAACAAATGAAGAATAAAATTAAGTTCAGTGTTAGAGTTTGTTTATTAGGAGTCATTGTTTTTATGTGTTTGTGTTAAATCTTTTTTTTTGTTGTTTGTCTTTTATGTGTTTACAGTAGTATGTTTGTTTAGTGTTTTTAATTAGGAAAATTTTCTCATCCGAGACTCTTTGGAATGAGAATTATGTGTTGAATGTTGCTTATAATAGTTTGTAAATGAATATATGTGTTTGTTTAGTGAAAATTTGTGTTATTTTAGCCTCGAATCAAATTAGTTATATTGGAGAATTTTGAGAGAGAGAGGAGAGTTAAAGGAGAGGAAAATAGTCATTGAAGTGTTGTAAGACCATTTAGGGGTGGAATACTTAGGCTAATAATGCATTTTACTTAATTCAAAAATATCAAAAAGCATGCACGGGTGCTTAAGTGCCACATTCTCGCGCTTAAGTGTGATGTAACCCAAAAGGCAGGCGCCTAAGCGCCACTTATCCGCGCTTAAGTGTCGTTCTTAGGCGCCGGTTCACAAAAACTGATTCACGAACGGTTAAAGGTAAAAAATAACCCCAAAAATGGTCATTTTTACTCCTGCTATCATCTTATTCATCTTGAGTTTGTGATTTTGAAGTTAGGGCAAACCTTTTCGTGGAGATTTCTTGGTGGATTTGAGCCAAATTTGCTAGATTTGGATTTATTAAGGTAAGAGCTTCACTTCTATGTAAAAATTTTGGATTTTCATAATGTATTTTGAGTATATTTGGAAAAAACTCAAAAATCACTATTCATGGTGAAAAGTGAAGAAAAATATACAGAAATTGCATATAAAGTATAATATATGCTTATAGGAGTTAAGTTTAGTAGATTAGACTTGATTTTTGAAGTTATTGTGGAATTTTGTGAAATTTGTAGAATGGCCCCAAGAATGAAGAGGAGTAAGGGAAAGACCCACTTTGATTTGAGCAATTTTGTGAGTTCAAAAGCTCAGGACAGATATAGTGACACTCTATAATCAAGAAAATTGATTTCTGAGAGGTGTTTTAAAAATTCAGGTGGATCTGTGGAAGATTTGATCGTTCGCCGACAATGGAAAAGATTCAATTGTTTTTCTGTTGTGGCTGTGATATCTGTAGTACAAGAGTTTTATGCAGACCTTACTTAGGCGGAAAAGGATCGAGTCATGGTCAGAAGCAAATTGATACTTTTTTCATCAGAGGTAATCAATATATTCTACCATTTACCGCCTAATACTTTATTGTTTTATCCGAACTATAGTCCGACTTAGACGAAACTGTACGATATTATTTCATTTTTGACTTTTGTAAGGGGACTCTGGAAAATTACAAATGAGAGGAGAGTCAACTTTTCCACTTCAAAGTTAAGTGCACCATCAAAGGCATGACACTACTTTATTTCAGCTCGTCTGTTACCGATGAATCATCTTAGTGAAGTTATGAGGGAGAGAGCAATGTTGAATTATTGTATTCAGGAAGGCAAGCTTATCAATATTGGAGCTTTGATTTATAAGACTATCATCAGTTCTGCCACTACCACTACTACTATAGGTCTGGGATTTGTTTCTTTGATCTTTTCTTTGTGTGAGTAGGTTGGTGTGAGATATGATAGCTAGGAAGAAGTGTTGCTGCCTCTAAAGCCAATTATAAGTGTAAATGTGAAATCGTATTCTGAGCACTCTATTTTTTGTTGGAGAGGAGGATTTTCAAGATGTTATGGAATGTCGACGTTTGTTGCATCCACTTCTGCTGCTTCTACATCGAGACCATCTGCCTCGCGAGCATCTACTTCTAGAGGTGAGTCTACTAAAACTTAGGATCAATTATTGCAGAGGATGATGGATAATATTAATTATGCCACAGATAAGGTTCAAAATCTAGAGCATTTTGTAGAACATATTGAAGGGTATGCTAGAAGGCATACTGATTATGAGGAGAAATTTCACTCATCTTTGGAAAGCCTCATTGGAGTGGAATTTCCTTCATATCAAAGATACCCTGATTATGTGCCTACAGATGTCTGGAACAACGGTAATTGAGATGATGAGGAGGAGGACTAAGTTATTTTTATATTTGTAATATATGATAGACTACGTGGTGTCAACTTGAGACATTCGAATTTGGGTACTTGTTTGGACTATGTGATGTGTTAGATTTTTTTTTGTTTAATTGTTATTTTGATGTTTGCGTTTTGTTAGTATTTTATTTTAAATTCTAGGGTAGTAATTATTGTTGTGTGTTGAGTAATGTGTTTTAGTTAGTTAGGATTGAACTTATTTCTATGTCTTTTGAAAAGTTGAAAATCTTGCTAGCTTTAATTTTAAACTTTAATTTCAGAAAATTGCTACCCTATATTTTTCTTTTATTTTGTTGATGTGTTCATTTTTATGTTTAGACTATGAAATCAAAGTTAGTGTGTTTGTTTGTTTTTATGTCTGTAGCCACTACTTAGAAGTCTAACGAATCCTTACATGTTGAATTAAAATTAAAATGATAGAAAATTGACCAGAAATTAATTTTACTCATATTTTTAGTTTTATACTTGTATAATTGGGGTATAAAAATTCCTGTAAGCATGTTATTTCAATTTTTATTCCTGCTTAAATGTATCTATTAGCTAAACTGTTTAATCTTGTTAAAAATTTAAGTTTGAGGGGGAATGAAAAATATTTTCAAAACTTGAATTTTATTTATTCTCAAATGTGCTACAAGTGAATTTGATTTGAAAAGAAAAATGATCATGTATATGAAGTTATATTAGGAAAGTAAAATTTGATTATAGAAATGAGTAAGAAAATTTAGTT
Source organism: Phalaenopsis aphrodite (assembly GCA_003013225.1). NCBI lineage: Eukaryota > Viridiplantae > Streptophyta > Magnoliopsida > Asparagales > Orchidaceae > Phalaenopsis > Phalaenopsis aphrodite. Next base: position 1,217,299 of record NEWO01000236.1, on the reverse strand, counting down.
AAAATTCATTGTAATGAAAAAAAACTTTCAGTTAAAAATTTTTAGTGTAGAAAATGTTAAATATAGTGTAATTATCTTTAGTAAGAAAAATTGTATTTTTAAAAAGTTTAGAAATTTAGACTTTTATTTTTAATACATAAATTTCTTTTATTAAAAATAATTTTCAAAACTATTATTATATTTATAAGAAAAAGATTTATATCATGACTTTGCCTTAGGAAAAGAGAAGTGGAATTCAAAACTATTAAAAGCCTATCCAAATATAGTAATCCTAGCCTGAAAAAGAAAAAAAGAAAAAATAAATAAAAAGAAAAAGAAAAAGAAAAAAAATTAAGGGAGGAGAAGCTGAGGATTAGTGCATAATCAAAAATTGGTTCCACATTTGATCTTTTTAAAGTATAAGACTTGAGAAACTCATAAGCTTAAGGATATAATACAGTAAGTAAAATTATTCTTAATAAAATTTTTTTTAAGTGGAGATAATAAAAGGACTAAATTCTATATTTGGAAAATTACAATATTTCTGAATTAGATAGGAACTCATATTTTCATATTTCTTAACATTAAAAATTTCTAAACTTTAAGTTGGTCTCATTTACTAAATTTTTTTTTCTAAATTGGACTACAATATTTCTAAATCTAAATTTTAGTAAATCTAAAAGAAACTCATATACATATCATACTTATTTAGTTTTTAAAGATTGAAGTGTCACTTTAAGACTAGTAACATTTTAAGTTTGAGGATTTTGATACACCTAAAATATATAGTGTTTTTAGACACATTTTTATACCTATTTTTGAGATATTGCACTTTAATGGAAAGTATTTGTGTGTTTTTCTCTCAGGTACAAGTAAAAAGGTGACAATGCTAAAATGAGCGAAAAAGATTAAATTTGGAGCAAAAATGCAAAAATGGTGCAAAAGTGTTCATGCGCCTAAGCCCTAAAGCGCCTGTGAAAAAGAGAAGGCAATGCCTAAGCGCCAGAGGCTCCGCGCTTAAGCGCAAGAGGCAGTTATTTGACGGGTTAGTTCATTTTTGTTGAATTTTGAAGAGAAATTTGAGAGGCCTATTGACTAAAGAATGTGGTTATAACCTGTAGAAACGAAAATATGGTTAAAAGACTTGTGGAAGGAGGAATCCCTTAGAAAATACATCGAATCAGGACACATTTTGAAGAGATACCAAGGCACCTCTTGGAAAAGTATAAAAGAAGGAAGTTGAGAGAAAAATGGGGGAGTCCTGAGAAGTTCTTGAAATATTTAGTGGAGAAACTTTTGCAGAGATTTTTCAGGCACCACAAATTTACTTTATCCTTTTTGTTTTTAGTTTTATTATGAGAGTTAAGAGTGTTGTAAGCGAGAAGAGATTCAATGGAACTTCAAGAGTTTGGTGGAGGATTTGAGATAAGTTTTTATCTTTCTTTTAAACTACTGTTGGTTTTAATTGAGACTTTTTGTTGGTTTGATAATGATTTCTAATTTTAAATTAAAGTGTGGTTTTGTTTTCTCCATGGATTCTAAGTAGTTTTCTTTATCTTTCTCCTTAACATGCTATGTAATTAAAGTGTTGGGTGGAAGTTGTGGAGAGTATTAATCTTTAATGTTAGAAGAAGTTGTATGATTTAATTTGATGTACTTAATTTACTTCTTAATCCGGCCCATCTAGATGTTAAAATTTGTTGTGAGACCATGTAAGAACCGAGATGGTATTGTCTAGTCAACAATTGGAAAGGATCACATGAGGTTGTATGAATGAGAATGTAATTCATATGATTTAATACAAATAAATAGGGAAATAATCTTTGAAGGGTGTAGAATTAAAGGACTGTAGAGTGGCAGGCTAAAACCCCCAACTTTGTTTATTGTTTTAGGTTCAAATATGAGATGTTAGCCCCTAGGTGGAGGGAACCTAGGGAACTCTAAAGTGAGAGATTGTATCTTCCTTGCATTGCCGGTCTTCAAAACTATTCAAACTTTAAATTAACCAATTTTTTATAGCATCTCTAGTAAGGGTAAAGAATAATATTGCTCCTATTTGACACAACACAAATTTGAATACTTCCACAATAGAATTCTTATACATATTACTGATTCATGATAAGGAGAAATATATTTCATATTTAGTGCTTTTCTTTTACATAAACTAAAGTTATATTTATAAGTTGTTTCTTTTTTATCAAAATATCAAAAATATAAAAAAGAATTGAATTTTAATTACTTAAAAATATTTATAGTTTAAGTAATTGTCATTTTGAAATAAAAAGTTTGTTATTTAGAAGTGCATATTGTGAATACTCCCTGTGGGTTCAATATTTTGTGCTTAATCAAAAAGTCCTATATTACTTGATAACGATATGTATACTTGCCTAATATCCCTATATATATATATATATATATATATATATATATATATATTAAAAAGTTATATATTTATTTTCTAAGGATCAAGTTTTTGGGTTTGTTACAAAGTAGGAAAGATAAGTGAAGAATATAATTGCATACATTGTTATACTGTTGCATATAAACAGTCAAGATCAAGTACTATGGCTCAATATTCTCACTTAGAATTTCTCATGTCCGTTATAATGCTCACTGCACATAGTTGTGGTTTTTCTGTTGCCATATGATGTTTATGGCCTGCTCTTTGAGGGGTGCTAATTCTGATACTTCTCATGGATTATGTTGCTTATCCATAATCACGAGGAGGTTGTTTTGCTGGTGTTTTCTTCTTATTTCTTTCAATTGTTGCAAGTCCTTTATTGCAGATTATCTTGACAAGGATTATTTTGTTACTACATGCCTCAAACTTTCCTTCGAAGAGCTACATGGTTGCTAGTTTCCCCCTCTTCTTACTAATTTCATTTTTGGTTTATTCTCTGTTATGACTTCCTTTTCTTTGGAGTAGCTCTGTAGGTTGGTTTATCTGTTTTGGAGTTATCTACTGTGAAAGCTCATTTGGTGGGTGTTTCTAACTGGGAGTACTGTTGTGAAGCAACCATTTTTGTTCTTTTTTTTCAAGATTGTTTTTATGCTTACTTGCATAGGTATACTTGTTTTTGGCTCTTTTGTAATTTTTTCGGGTATACTTGTATTTTTTTTAGATTTTTGTGTGTGTGTTGTACTGTTAGTGGTGGAACCTCTAAGAGTGAGTTTAAATGTAATTTTTGGTCAGACTGGAGATCCACCACCGCTCCCCCCCCCTTTGTAACTTTCTCTTATTTAACACGTAGGGAGCCATGAGTGTTCTTTCCTTTTATATATATATATATATATATATATATATATATATATATATATATATATATATATATATATATATATATACATATATAAAAAGTTCTGTGTTTATAGCGAGCCAAACAACTTTAAGGTAATTTAAATACAATAAATTACTTTTGCATTACAATCATTTTACACTATATTACTTTCAAACAAACAAAACAACCCCTTGTGTTTATCTCTAGCACCATAGTGGTTATCCTAGTGCTAAAGCACCCTACCACTACCACAAAGCACCTCAGTGCCATTAAAGATCAACTATTGAGGAAGAAAAATGAGAACTCGATGCCGCAAAACTTACTTTGATTTTCATAGTGTTGCTCCTTTTTCATAACACTAAAACCACAACATTGCATCGTGACCTCAACAAGCAATTAATTCTAATAATTTTAAGGCCTTTAGAATAATAATGAGAATTATTGGAATAGATCGTAGGCTAAAAGGGCAGTAGTAGTAAGTGCAGATTTTTGAGTGTGTGTGTGTGGTGTGTGTCTTGTTTTAGAAAGTGAGATAATTTAAAATTAGAGGGTAAGGATGATGGTTAGAGTGCAAGGAAATGAAGAAAAGAATTAAGGAGAAGACTTGAAGTTAAATTCACTGAAGAAACAAGGAGAGCATAATGAGGAATCTCGGTGCCTTTATTCTAATTTTTTTATTTTTCAATAACTTATATTGTGTAGTTATGGTTTGTTTGCCTAAATTCAGGAACTCTAAATGTGTTTTATCTAAAATAATGTTAGGTAAAATATTTTGTTCTTTGGGCTAATAATTTATAATCTTGACTCTATGTCATTATGAGTCTAAGAATTTAATTTGACCAAACTTGTTCACATTTTTGTTTCTTCCATATCTATTTAGAACTGGTATTGGCCTAGAAAACATTAAATATTGAATGTGAATTTTAGATTTTTACAATCTAAATGAAACATACGAAGAGAGAATGATTGGAGTGTGGTAGGATAAACATATCTCTACAAAAGTTTTGCAATCAATAGAGAAATATAGACCTCATTCTCTTAGAAGTAGAATACATAGACATATGATTGATGTTTCTAGTTATTTACAGAGGATAGAGAATAAAATTGTTCATGATTTTAAATTAAAATCTCCTTAAATTTTTGATGTGTTAAGTTCTGATCCCGATTCTCTTTATATATGTTAATGCGATGTATGTAGTTATATTTTTAATTTCCTTAATTATAATTATTACTTTGTAATAAAGCCAAAAAACTTGATCCCAAGCAAAAGCTAGGTAAATTCTTAACTTCTAAACAAATAAGAACACAGTTATAATATTTAAATATAGGATACTACGTAAGTATACATATCATTATCAAGTAATATATGACTTTTTTATTAATCCCAAATATCAAACCCACAGGGAAAACAACAATATTCACTTTACAAAATAGTAGAAATTAGATAATAAAATTCTACTTAGCAAAATCTTCTTACTTAAACTCTAAATTTTATAATAGAAATGAAAGTTCGATTCTTTTTGTAATTTTTGATAATTGAAAATAAAGTAAGCAGCTAACTAATTTAACTAGATATTTGCAAGTTGAAGGAAATATAAATAAAATATTTTTTTTTTCCGTATCATGAATCAGTAACAGTATAGGAATTTTTTTGCTAAATTTTTCTAATTGTGTTGTGTCAAATAGAAGCAATAATATTCTTTACCCTTACTAGAGATGCTATTAGGAACATTGGTAATCTGTAGTTTGAATGGTCTTGAAGAAGGGTTAGGTAAGGAAGATACTATCTCTCACTCTAGAGTTCTCTCTTCTCCCTCCACTTGGGGGCTAACATCTCATATCAAAACCTAAAACTATAAACCATTTGGGGGCTTTAGCCTGTCACTCTAAAGTTCTCTAATTCTTTACCCTTCAAAAAGTATTTCCCTATTTATTTGCACTGAACCCCGTGAACTACTTTCTCATCAATGAAATCAAATGTGATTCTTATCACTTGTTGACTGAGACAATACCATCTCAGATATTAGATGTTCACACAACAGGTATTAACATCTCAATTGGCCAAATCAATAAGTAAATGAAGTACAAGGTTTAAATCATCACAACTTCTTCCAACATAAATACTAATACTTCACACAACTTCCCTCCAATACTTAATCACTTATCATTTTAAGGAAAAATATAAAGAAAACTACTTAGAATTCATCAAAAAAATACAACCACAATAGAAACCATGCACACAAACAAGAAGTCTAAATTAAAACCAAATGTAGTCACAAAGATAAATCTTATCTCAAATTCTCTCCGTCAAAGTCTTGACATTCATTTGAACCTCTTCCTTCACTTACAATACAAAATACAACACAAAATAAAAAGAAAAGTGGGTGGCGGTGACATTGTATGTGGTGGTTGGCACTGGATCAAACTGGATGGATTCTCTCTTCTATGAATGATCCAAGTCTTCTTTTAAAATTTTTCGAAAAGGTGTTTTGGTGTCTCTTCAAAATGTTTATTCATTCAATGAATCTTTTTGAAGTTGCTTCCTTTCAAAAGTCAATTGAATAAATTTTTGTGTCCATTAACTATTTCTTACATTTTCACCAAGGGTTGATTCAAACACATCTTCAAGTCATACAAATTAAATGAATCATCAAATAAATACTTTTTGTGCTTAAGTGTGGGGTACCTGGTGCTTAGGCATGACTCTCTCTGTTTAACAGACATGTAAGCCCCAGTCCTAGGTGGTTAGACACCTCAATTCATTTTTGCACTTTCTTCATTTTCGCTCCAAATTTGATCTTTTTTCTCTCTTTTCACCATTTTTCATCCATTTGATTATAACTGAAAGAAAAAAACACATAAATACCTTTCATTAAACTACAATATCTCAAAAATAGGTATAAAAATGTGTACATAAAGACTATATATTTTTTGTGTATCAAAATCCCCCAAACTTAAAATGTTACTTATCCTCAAGTGACACTCCAATATTTTAAAAACAAAATAAGTAGATTATATATATGAGTTTCTTTAGGATATTCTTAAATTTTGATGTAGAAATATATTAGTCCAATTTAGAAAAAACTTTAGTAAATGAGACTAACTTAGAGTTTAGAAATTTTTAATGTAAAGAAGTCTAAAAATATGAGTTCTTATCTAGTTCAGAAATATCTTAAATTCTCCAAATATAGAGTTTAGACATTCTATCTTTTTCAGTTAAAAAAATTTATTGAAGAATAATTATACTTACTATATAATATTATTAAGCTTAAGAGTTTCTCAAGTCTTATACTTTAAAAAGATCATATGTGGAAGCAATCTTTGATTACACACTAATCCTCAAGCTTCTCCTCCTTTTTCAGCTTTGCTTTTCTTTTTTCTTTTTTATTTTCTTTTTCTTTTTCTTTTATTTTCTTCTCTTTTTCTTTTTCTAGCAACGATTAATATATCTGGATAGGCCTTTAATAATTTTGAAGTCCACTCTTCCTTTTCTAAAGTAAAGAGTTGATATATTTCCTTCACTTAAAAACATGATAGTAACATTTAAAAATTATTTTCAATAAATGAAATTTAAGTTTTGAAAATAAAAGTCTAATCCTTCTACATTTTTCAAAAATACAATTTCTCCTACTAAAGATAGTTTCACAATATTTATCATTTCTACAGTAAGAAAAATTTAACTTTAAGTTTTTTCTTCATTACTATAGGTTATAACTAAATTATCTTACTTATTTCTTTGTTCAAAATTTTACTTCCCTAATATAACTTCATATACATGGTCATTTTTCTTCAAATCAAAATCAATTCATTTGAAGTACATTTGAGAACAAATAAACTTCAAGTTTTTAGAAAATTTTTCATCTCCCCCACTCCGCCCCAAACTTAAATTTTTAATAAGATAAAACATTTTAGTATTATATATATAGAGGCAGCAACGAAAACGAAAAATAACATGCTTGCAGGAATTTTTAAATCCTAAATACACAAGTACAAAAATGTAAAACAAGAGTAAAGATTAAATTGATCAAAATTTAATTTACTTAACATATAGAGATTTATTATACTTCTATGCATTGGAGGATAACATAAAAGTAAACAAACACACTAACAAACATTTAGAACTACAACATAAAGAAAATATCTAGTAGTAAGTTGAAAATTTTAAACATGAAGTTCTTAAGTAAAAATTAGCAATATTCTATACCTTCCCAAGATTCAAGATTAAGTTCAACATGGACTAACTAAATACACTAAACAACACAGTTAACATAATTACTACCAATCTTAACAAAATACGACAATGTCTAATAAAACAAAAACATAAACAAAACTAACAGTCTTAACAAAATACAACTTAAAACAAAACAACAATACAATATAACTGCACCACAAAAAGTTCACAATAATACAAAAAAAAAAACTAAACTGTAGAACTCAGTCTAATCATCCTCCTCCTCCTTAGCATCACTCTTGTCACTATGCCAAACAACTGCAGGCTCATATGATGGATATTTTGGATATTGAGGGAAAACTACACTCTGATCACCTCTCATGACGTTTTCCATACATGAGTGGAATTTCTCCTCATAATCACTATGTCTCCTCATATGTCCATCTATATGTTCTACAAAATTTCTTAAATTTAATACCTTACCAGCGGTATAGTTGATGTTGTCTAATATCCTTTGCAATAATTGTGACTGAGAATCAACATAAGTATGACTTTGTGATGTCGAAGCACATGAAGTAGAAGCTCAAGAAGTAGAAGCACCTGAACTACTAGAAAATTCACCTCTCCAGCCAAAAATTGAATGATGTGAATAAAATTTTGCATTGACACTATTAATGGGCTTGAGTGGCTGCAGTATCTCCTTCCAGCTATCTCATCTAACTCCAGCCTATTCGCATAATAAAAAGATCAAGGATGTGAATCCCAAACCTGTAGTAATACCAGCGATGACAGAACTGGTGATAACATCATAAATCTGAGCTCCAATGTCTATGGGCTTGAACTGCTGAATACAATAGTTCAAGGTTGCTATGTCTCAAGTCACATCACTAAGGTGATTTGTAGGCAGCAGACAAGAAGAAATAAAGTAGTGTCATGCCTTCACTGTGGCGTCCAACTTTGAAGTGGGGAAGTTGACTCTTCTGTCATTAGTAATTTTCTATAATCCCCTTCCATCAATCAACGATGAAATAATCTCTTCTAACTCCTCATCGTTTGGACTATAGTTTGAATAAAAGCATAACTTGCTAGGGGGAAATTAATAAAACTGATTTATTACCTCTGAAAAGAAAGGTATTATCTTTCCTCTAACCATGATTCCTTCTTCTTCAGCCTAGGAGAATAGAACTCTCGAGCAACAGAAATAACGACCACAACAGAAAAACAACAAAATTGCTCCCACTGTCGGTGAACAATTACATCCTCAATAGCTCCACCTGGACTCTTAAAACACCACTCAGGGATCAATTTTCTCCACTGCAGTGCATCACTATATCGATCCTGAGCTCTTGAACTAACAAACTTGCTTGAATCAATTTGAGCTTTTCCTTTACTTCTCTTCATCCTTGGGGCCATTTCTAAAAATCATATAAAATTCACAATAAATCCCAAATTCAACTCTAAATCATTAAACTCAATTCTTAAAAGCTTAAACTACCAAATCTATGTATTTTTCATAGATTTTTCTCAAATTTTCACCATGAATAGTGATTTTTGGGTAGATCCATAATGTGCTCAAAATACATGGTGAAAAAAAAATTACATAAAAGTGAAGCTCTTACCTTAAGAAGATCAAATCTATCAATTTTTTCTTCAAACCACCAAGAAATCTCCAAATTAGAGGATGCCCTAATCTCCAAATCGTGAAATCAAGAAGTAGGGGACGAAGTCAAGGGAAAAGATGGAGTTTTCGGACAAAAAATTCACTTTAAATCGTTCGCGAACCGATTTGCGTAAACCAACGCTTAAGTGTGAATGGTTCGACGCTTAGATGCCACTCGCTTGGTTTAAACTGTGCTTAAGCGTGGGGTCTTGGCGCTTAGGTGAAAGTGCACAAATTTTGACATTTTTGGTTTTAAGCAACTTGCACTTCTAGCCTAAATCATGACTCCTAAATGGTCTTATAAAACTTAAATAACTATTTTCTTCCCTTTCAACTCTCCTCTTCCTCTAGATTCAACAATCTTAACCAATTCGATTCAACACAAAATAACATAAAATTTCATTTAAACAAACACTTATATTAATTCACAAACAATTACAAACATTTTCATTACGTAGATTCTCAATCCAAAGAGTCTTGGATGAGATAGTTCCTAATGCAAACACTAAACAATCATAGCATTAAAAACACTATAAACTAACTTAACATTAACAAACAAACACTAAACACACAAACATTAAACAAAGAACTTAATTCCACTCTCTTTCCTGTGGAATGAATCTTGGCCTATCGTCAGTCTCTCCTTGGGCATTTGGAATGTAAATCTAATAAAAATGATGGTGATTAATAACTTTGGTTGAGTCTTCTTCAATCCATTTATTTTTCAAAGACATAGTATTGTCCGCTTCTTCCAAAAAAGTGGTATGACTAAACTGCATTTTAAGTTGCCATCCCATATGCTCTAGATATATGTTAACTTTCATCACTTTTGCTTCAATTGAAGCAACGTCAGCCTCAATTTTAGTGATTTTATCCACTATTCTTTCGATACTAACGACTAGGAAACTATTATATAACTCTTGTGCACTCTAACAAATGAATTTCTTTCTCATTACTTCCTCCTTCAAATCACTTTCCCAAGATGACATCTTTCAAAGAACTCTCACTCTCGACTTAGATTTAGGGTTAAATTGAAGTGTGGTGAGACTTCTCCTCGTACCCTTCTATTTATAAGCTCTAGATCATGCCTAAAACCTCTAGATGCATTCTCAAAACATGATCCCATGTTTAAACCCACTATATCACATTTAAAACTTCTAGAAATGTCATTTAGCATGTTTAATAAACCGTCATGCTTAAGCGCCGAAAGTTGGCGCTTAAGTGTCAGTGCTTAATTTAGCACAGGTCATCTTAACATCCAATAACTCATTCTAACATGTCTAAGTCATCTGTTAAGGTCTTAAAAACACTACTAAATCATTATATATTCAAAATACTACCAAAATTTTGTAAATCAAACATAACAACATAACATTCAAAATAAACACACCGATAATTATGAGTTGCCTCCCACAAAACACTTGGTTTTGCGTCGTCAACAAGATGTAACCAGTGCTTATTCTGGTTGGCCCAACAACATAAGATCATTCAATTTATGTTGATCCCCTAAAAAGTAGGGTTTCAGCCTGTGACCATTTACTTTGAATATTTTATCAGTTTTAGGATATTTGATATCCACAACTCCATAGGGATAAAATTTTATCACAACAAATAGGCACATCCACCTAGATTTAAGATTGCCTGGAAGTAATCTTAACCTTGGCATTATATAGTAAAACTTGTTGACCTGGCTCAAAATTCTTAGTAAGAATCCTCCGATCATGCCACATCTTCATCTTTTCTTTATAAATCTTATCACTTTCATAAGATTCATTCATTTTCTCTTCAAGCTCATTTAATTGCAATAATCTTTTATCACTAGCATCCCTTAAATTTTAATTAAATTCTTTAATGGCCCAATATGCTTTATGCCCAAGTTCAACTGTTAAATGACAAGCTTTCCCAAATATTAGTCTATATGGGGACATTCCTATATGAGTTATATATATAGTCTTATAAGCCCACAAAGCATAGTCAAGTTTGACTAACTAATCCATTTTGATTATATTCACATATTTTTCCAATTTTCTTTTAATTTCACGATTGGATAATTCAGCCAAACCACTTGTCTGGGGATGGTAAGCAGTAGCAATTTGATGGTTAATATGATATTTCTTTAATAATTTCTCCATCATTGTATTTCTGAAATAACTTCCCCCATCAATTATGATCACTCTAGGCATCCCAAATCTACAAAATATATTTATTTTTAAAAACTTTGTAACACTCTGAGCATCACATCGAGGTAAAGCAACAACTTTTATCTATTTGGATACATAGTCTACTACTAACAATATATATAAATTTCCAAAAGATGGTATAAATGGTCCCATAAAATTTAATCCCCAAATATCAAAAATCTCAACTTATAATACATGATTGAGGGGCATCTCATTTTTTATAGAAATATTGCCTACTCATTAACATTGATCACAATTTTTGATATAAGCGTTAACATCTCTAAAGAGGGGCATCTCATTTTTCCTAGAAATATTGCCTACTCGTTGACATTGATCACAATTTTTGATATAAGAGTTAACATCTCTAAAGATTGTAGGCCAATAAAATCCAGATTGCAAAATTTTGTATATTGTTTTATCAACACCAAAATGTCTCCCAAAATTAGAATTATGACATTTTTGGATAATTTCATAAGTTTCTTCTAAAGGCGCACATCTTCAAATAATTAGATCTTTTCCTTATTTATTTAAAAAGGGGTCATCACAAAAATAAGTCTTAGCTTCAGGTAAATATTTCCTATCTATATTGTGATATCATTTTATTGGGTATAATATTACTAACAATGAAGTTTATAAAGCCGACATACCATGGAACACACCACTCATTAACATTGAACAATTATTCATCTGGAAAATGTTCATTAATCTCTTTTTCAAAACAGAGTGATTTTTCTAATTCAAGTCTGGACAGATGATCAACAATTTGATTCTCAACCCCCTTCATATCTACTATTTCAAAGTTAAATTCTTGTAAAATAAGAATCCATCTTATTAGTCTTAGTTTTACATCCTTCATTTTCATTAAAAACTTAATAGCAGATCAATATGCATAATATATTTAATTCAAATTAAGTATGATCTAAATTTATAAAAAACATGTACTACTGCTAATAACTCTTTCTCAGTTGTGGTATAATTAATTTGAGCTTCATTAAGAGTTCTACTAGCATAGTAGATTACTTTGAAAATCTTATCTTGTTTTTATCATAAAACAACTCCAATAGCATAATCACTAGCATCAACATTAATTCATAAGATTTTTGCCAATCTGGTGAAACAATAATTGGTGGAGTGACTAATTTTTCTTTTAATAATTCAATAGCATTTAGGCACTCCTTATCAAAATTAAAAAATACATCTTTTTATGTAAATGACATTGAAACTTAGAAAATTTTTAAAATTCTTTAATATACCACCTGTAGATTCAACATGTCCTAAAAAACTCCTAATTTTTCTCACACTTGTTGGGTAAGCTAAATTAGCGATCACTTGAATTTTTGCAGGGTCTACTTTCATACCATTTTCTGAAATTTGATGTACATCTTTTTCATGTAAATGACATTGAAACTTAGAAAATTTTTAAAATTCTTTAATATACCACCTGTAGATTCAACATGTCCTAAAAAACTCCTAATTTTTCTCACACTTGTTGGGTAAGCTAAATTAGCGATCACTTGAATTTTTGCAGGGTCTACTTTCATACCATTTTCTGAAATTTGATGTACATCTTTTTCATGTAAATGACATTGAAACTTAGAAAATTTTTAAAATTCTTTAATATACCACCTGTAGATTCAACATGTCCTAAAAAACTCCTAATTTTTCTCACACTTGTTGGGTAAGCTAAATTAGCGATCACTTGAATTTTTGCAGGGTCTACTTTCATACCATTTTCTGAAATTTGATGTTCTAAAGCAATTCTTTCTCCTACCATAAATTGACATTTTTCCCAATTAAGGACTACATTTGTTTCTTCACAGTGCTTAAGAACTTTTGATAAATGTTCTAAACATGATTCAATGAAGATATAAACACTGAAAAATCATTTAATTCCTTTTCTTTATTAAATCACAAAAAAATAACAATCACACATTTTTGAAATGTAGAAGGGGCATTACATAAACAAAAGGATATACTTCTAAAAATAAATGTACCATAAGGACCGATAAAAGTTTTTTTTCTCTTGATTCTTAAGAGATATTTGTATTTGATGATAACCAATATATCCATCCAAAAAATAAAAGTATTGATGTCCAGTTAGTCTATCCAATATTTGATCTATAAAGGTTAGTGGAAAATGGTCTTTCCCAGTGATGAGATTTAATTTTCTATAATCATGACATATTTGCCACGCTATGACTTGTCTGGTTGGAATTAACTCATTATGTTCATTCATAGTCACAAACACTCCTTTCTTAGGAACGCAGTGAATTAGACTAACACAAACACTATTTGAAATAGGGTATATAATTCCAGCATCTAACCACTTTAAAATCTCTTTTTTAACAACTTCCTTCATAATATGATTTATTATCCTTTGAGGATCAGCCCTAGGTTTGCAACTATCTTCCATATGAATTATATGCATACAGATTGAAGAACTGATTCCTTTTTATATTAGTAATTGTCTATCCAAAAGCTTTCTTGTAACTCTTCAAAGTTTTCATTAAACTCATTTCTTCTTCTGTAGTTAATTTTGAGGAAATTATAACAGGTAATGTTGAGGAATCACCTAAAAATGTATACTTTAAATATTGAGGAAGTAACTTCAACTCAAGCTCAGGAGGTTTTTAAATCGATGGACAAAAAGATTTATATTTTTCTGTAGTGTCCAAAACTTCAAAACATTCTTGAACATAATTTAAATCTTTCTTATAAAAATCTTCACATTGATCTAACTCCTCTTCTTGCCAGTGTTCCAACTCTTTCGTTTCCAATTTTTCTTCATAAGTTGTTTTGAAATGACATTCACTTAGATATCTTATCACATTCATTCTTTATCATTCACCATCTTTACCTTTTGTAGGGTATTTCATTGATTTTGAAATATTAAATATAACTTTCTGATCATTGACACACATATTTAATTCCCCTTTCTGCACATCTATCATTGCTCTTCCTGTAGTTAGGAAAGGTCTCCCTAAAATGATAGGTATCTCCTTATCTTCCTCCATATCTAGCACAATGAAATCAATAAGAAAGGTAAATTGATCCACTTTCACTAAGACATCTTCTATAACTCCTTTAGGATATGTTGTTAAACAATCTGATAACTGCAGAGTTATAGTAGTAGGGGATATTTCTCCTAATTTCAATCTTTTAAATATTGATAATGACATAAGGTTAATGTCTGCACCTAAATCACATAAAGCTTTCCCATAAAATTTGTCTCCTATTACGCATGAAATTGTGAAGCTACTAGGATCTTTAAGCTTTTTAGAAATCTTTTTCTGAATTATAGCATCACAATCCTCACTTAATGCAATATTCTCGTTAACTTCAAACTTCATTTTCCTGTTAAGAATATCTTTCATAAACTTTGTATAGCTTGGCATTTTTTATAAGGCTTCAACAAATAGAATATTAATTGTAAGTTTCTTAAAAATTTCCTGAAAAATTTTTTATCCAACTTGTATTGATGGAGCCTCTGAGGAAATGGAGGTGAAGGTTTTTCCAAGTCAACTTTAAGTGGAGCAATATGTCTCTCTAAACCTTTCGGAGTGTCCTTTTGAGGTTCTTCAATTTTTTCTCTCTCTACTTCAGTCTCTTTTTGAACTCAACTTTCCAATTCTCTTCTGCTTCTAAGTTTAACAGCTTTTACTTGCTCTTTATTCTGATCTTTTGGATTTACTTCAATATTACTAGGAAGTGTTCCTTGGGATCTATTACTTAATGAATTTGCTATTTATCCCAATTTATTCTCAATATTTCTAATTTTAGCTCCTTAACTTTGTAACTAATTTCTCATTTGTAACACCACTTCTTCTATAGACAACTTTTTCTCCTTAAATTGTGGATTAATTTTAAAACCTGAAAGATAAGTAGGTTTATAATTACTATTCCCTTGATTGTTCCAGTTTTCTAATTGGTTTACGTGACTGTTCCCTCATTGTTGATTATTACCACCCGAAGTGCTATTCCAGTTAAAGTTAGGGTGGTTCTTCCAACGTGAGTTATAATAGTTTGAATATAGGTTATTCTGCTTGTTATTTATGACATTCAAATTTTCTAATGATGCTTAAGAATCTACCATTTATCCTAATGATTTCTCTTCAATCATTGCAATTGATTGAGAAAAACTCATTCCAGATTGGTCTAACTTCCTTGAAATTGCAGCAACTTGATTTGTCAACATCGTAAAAGCCTCATATTCATGAAATTTAGCTTCTTTCTTAGAACTTGTCCTTCCATAAGGCCATTGAAAATTACTAGTAGCCACTCTTCAATTAAAGCGCAAGCGTCATGAAATGGTTTTGTCATCAATGGACCACCAGTAGCGACATCAATAATAAACTTAAGAGATCCAGCTAATCCATTGTAAAATATTTGAATTATTAACCAATCTGGTATAACATGGTGTGGACATTTTCTCAGTAGTTCATAAATTTTTCCCATGCTTCATAAATAGATTCCCCTTCAAACTGACAAAAAGATGTAATATCATTTCTAAACTTCACAGTTTTTTATGATGGAAAATATTTAGCAAGGAATTTATGCGCTAAGTCACCCTAAGTTATGATAGATCCATGTGCTAACAAATGTAACCATATCTTAGCCTTATCCCTCAGTGAGAAATGAAAAAGTCTAAGTCTTATAACATCATGTGATACACCATCATATTTAAATGTAACACACAATTCTAGAAAATTGGAAAGATGTAAATTTGAATCTTCAGTTGGTGTTCCCCCATACTGATTATTTGTTACCATTTAGATAATAGCGGGTTTAATTTCAATGGAATTAACCACTACAACGGGGTTTTGAATACTACAATGAAGTTCATCCATCGTAGGGTTTGCATAATCTCTTAATGGTCTAAACTCTTCAACATTTTGATTATTTTGATTTGTCATTTCTTGAAATTTTTTATTTTTTCAATATTTTTTAATTTTTAAATTTTTTTAATAATTCTTTCTAATTCACAATCATAGGGCACTAGTCCATTAGAACTTAAACAACACATACATTACTACAAAACATATAAAATAGAATAAAAACACACAAACAAAAACTTTATATAAAAATAACACTACAATATTCCTATAATAAATCTAAAAATTGAAATAAGACTTTATAAAAATAGAAATTTTGCTTTCTAAAAATTTCTTCAAAAATTTTGCAATTTTCGTTAATTCTCCCCGACAACGGCGCCAAAAACTTGATCCCGATTTTCTTTGTATATGTTAATGTGATGTATGCGATTATATTATTTATTTCCTTAATTATAACTCCTTCTTTGTGACAAAGCCAAAAATTTGATCCCAAGCAAAAGCCAGGTAAATTCTTAACTTCTAAGCAAATAATAACATAGTTATATTATTTAAATATGAGATGCTACACAAGTACACACATCATTATCAAGTAATATAAGACTTTTTTATTAAGCCCTGAATATCGAAGGGAAAACTATAATATGCACTTTAAAAAACTAGAGAAATTAGATAACAAAACTCTACTTAGCAAAATATTCTTACTTAAACTTTAGATGTTATAATAGGAATGAAACTTCAATTCTTTTTATAGTTTTTAATAATTTAAAATAAAGTAAGCAACTAACTAATTTAACTCAATATTTGTAAGATGAAGATAATATAAATAAAATACTTTTTTTCCTTATCATGAATTAGTAATAAGTATATGAATTATGTTGTGGAAGTTTCATAATTGTGTTGTGCCAAATATGAGCAATAATATTCTAACTGTACTAGAGATACTATAAAGAAGATTGACTAATCTATATTTTGAATAATATTGAAGACGGGCTAGGTAAGGAATATACTAGCTTTCACTCTAGAGTTCCCTCTTCTCCCTCCACTTGGGGGCTAACATCTCGTATAAAAACCTAAAACTATAAACCAAATTGGGGGCTTTAGTCTGTCACTCTAAAGTCCTATAGTTCTACACCCTTCAAAGTTTATTTCCCTATTCATTTGCACTCAATCCCATGAACTACATTCTCATCCATGAAATCAAATGTGATTCTTATCATTTGTTAACTGAGATAATACCATCTCGAATCTTAAATGTTCTCACAACAGGTATTAATATTCTAATTGGCCAAATCAAGAAGTAAATGGAGTACAAGGTTTAAATCATCACAACTTCTTCCACATTAAAGACTAATACTTCACATAACTTCCCTCCAATACTTAATCACTTATCATTTTAAGAAAAAAGATAAAGAAAACAATTTAGAATTCATGGAGAAAACACAACCACGCTTGAGTTTGAGAATAGAAATCATTTACACAAATAAGGAGTCTAAATTAAAACCAAATGTAGTCACAAAGATAAAGACATATATCAAATCCTCTTCACCAAAGTTTTGAAGTTCCTTTGAATATCTTCCTTCACTTACAATACAAAATACAACTCGAAATAAAAAGAAAAGTGGGTGGTGGCGGCAGCGTATGTGGTGGTTGGCACTGGATCGGTCTGGATGGATTCTCTCTTATATGGATGATCCAAGCCTTCTTTTATAATTTTCCAAAAGGTGCCTTGGTGTCTTTTCAAAATGTGTCTCCATTTAATTGAACTTCTAGAATTTGTCTCCTTTCAAAAGCAAATTGAATGAATTTTTGTGTCCATTAATTATTTCCCACATTTTCACCAAGGGTTGCTTCAAAAAAAATCTTCAAAAATTTATCCAAATTCAATGAATCATCATATCACTAATTTTGGCGCTTAAGCGCAGGGTACCTGACGCTTAGGCGTGGCTCTCTTTGTTTAACTGGTGTGTAAGCGCCATTCTTAGGCGCTTAGCTGCCTCAATTCATTTTTTCGCCTTCTTCTTTTTTGCTCTTTTTTCACTCCTTTCATCATTTTTCATCCATTTTATTGAATCTGAAAGAAAGACACACAAATATCTTTCATTAAAACGCAAATATCTCAAAAATAGGTATAAAAATATGTATATAAAGACTATATATTTTATGTGTATCAAGGTCTAGTGTAGAAAGAGCAAACCCAAAGACATTTCACTTAATAATTAACTTGGTTTTTTACACTTCTTATCGTAAAGATATAAAATTATTGGTGTTGAATAATATTATTGTTTTATGTTACAAGTAATTAGTGATCTAATCAAAAAATTGGCATAGATCCTTATGTGACGATATTTATTCTATAACACTTGAATGACATATATACTTTCATATATCACGTGTAAACTATGCAGGTTTTTTATGTTGTTTTCGGGATATATAAATAAATTTTAAAAAAAATGTTAATGTTAGTTGAGTTAAACTATTTCTTATTTGGTTACCTTGTAATTTAAGTATATTTTGTATTTTATCCTGTTATAAAATGTTGTTTAGTGCATGTTTTTAATTTTGGTGCTAGTTTATACTTACATTTTTGTAATTCTATATTTTGTGCATTGTAGATCTACAATGCTCCTATTCTAGTACATCAGAGATTGTGTTTGATTCTACTTTTTTCTTAAATTTTATTAATAAGCTAGCTCAAGGAATCTATTTAATTATTTGTGCTTTTGATTAAGGATATTGCTTGTTATATAGCACTTTAAAATTATTAGTACCACTATTATATTTGTAGGGTTTAACATATATAGTAAGTTAGTAACATTTGATCCTGAGATTTCAAAAATTATTTAAAACCAAAA
This sequence comes from Phalaenopsis aphrodite, assembly GCA_003013225.1. NCBI lineage: Eukaryota > Viridiplantae > Streptophyta > Magnoliopsida > Asparagales > Orchidaceae > Phalaenopsis > Phalaenopsis aphrodite. The sequence continues at coordinate 1,198,347 of NEWO01000236.1, read as the reverse complement.
AAAATAAAAAAGACCAAAAACTACCTAAGAGATAGAGCAAGTACACCAATAGAGAATGACCAACCTAAACTATTTGGAGTTTTGATAATCTTTTAGTAGATGGGGCACACTAGATCATAAATAGATATACCATTAATATTAAAAATATTTAACTGAAACCAATCATCATCAAAATGGTTCAAAACTCCTAGTTTGGTAGTTCACCAATACATGAGACAAGTTTAAACATTTTCAATTCTTAGAAATCTGTGTGACTTTTAAGTTTAATGGTGTCTCCAATAATGCTAGTAGGCTTAGTTTTTTTCTTTTTCTTTTAGAGATAAGACAAAGATGTGGTTAAATTCATTTCTTCAAGGATCAATTACAACTTAGAATGATTCAACTAAAAAATTTCAGCCAAAACTTGTCCATCATTAAAAACTATATAACTTTATGTCATCACCTCTTTCACCTAGTTAGGCAATAGAGTTATTTATGATTTGTGAGAGAGATTTAAGACTTATTTAATGAAAATTCCCTCACCATATTTAATTATCAAGACTTTCAGAGTAGGCTGGTAGGATCCTCGAGGTCTATCATATATGTTGTAGTTGGGAGTTCCTAATATCATGTCCATTTGAAAAAGGCTTATGCATTGATAAAGAGATGCCAACAAATATTACATTCAATGAATTTCAAAATGGGTCCACCATACGAAGTTTGTTTTTGTACATGATACCAATATATTAGCCATCTTACATCTTGACTTCACAAAGAGCTACTACTTTAAAAAAAATTAGACAACCTAATTTTGAATCCAACTCAAGTGGAAGCTATGAATGAGGAGAATGTCTATGGATTTAATAGGTGATCCATGTGCTTCAGTTGTAGATTTGATAAATCTTAAAAAATATATAACAAATAATCTATATTTAAACACTTGAAATTCTAGTTGGAAGCATGACCTAATTTTTAATTTAAATAATAACAAAATTATAAGGAATAATAACCGGCTTAGCAACCAACAAAATACTATGGGTAATGGAAACAACCAACGTAGTAACTTTCCCAACCTTAAACCTAATTACTCTCTTAAATTAACTTCAAAGAATCAACTAAAAAGAAAGAAGTTATCCTTGAATAGAATTAATGTTGCATATGGAATATCAATTATATATTCAAGCTATAACTATAAGAAATATTGAAACACAATTAGGATAATTTGCAAGCTTTTCAAGTAATAGACTTAAGGGACATTTCCAAGCAACTTTGAATTGAATGCCAAGAAAAAAAAAAGAAAGGATCAATGTAAGTTTTTCCAACTAAAAATTTAAATATACTAAGAAGAGGTAAGTAGAAAAAAAATACTAGGATTGAATATGAATCTGAATTATATAATATCCCATTTTAATTTTAAAATATCAGAGACACCTTATAGTAGATAAAAAAACAGAGAATAACTAGAAAGTCTATTGAAAGATCCCAACAAGCCTTTTCCTAAAAAATTACAAAATATAATTTTAATGAGAAATCCCCAAGATTTTTTGACTTATAAAAAAACTTACCATAATTATACCATTTATAGGGACTCTTAAATATATTCCTAATTATATTACGAAAAATATTTTAAATAAAAATTTTAAACTAAAAAATTTTAAAATAACTGACCTAAGTGAAGAATTTGGTTCCCTTATCTAATAAAAACTACCTGAGAAGTTAAGAGATCGCAGATATTTTACCATTTTATACACTATAAGGAGCCTAAAAATTTCCTATTTTTAGAATACATTTCATGCTTATTTTATGCACATTTGTAATGATATTATACTTTAAAGGAATGTATTTTGCATATTTTTTTCTTCAGGTACAAGAAATTGAATTTTGGTGAAAATGAAACAGAAATGATGTAATTTGGAGTAAAAACAAGCAAGAAAAAAAATTCTGAGCTGACACATTTTGATACGTCTTTCTATGCTTACTGTCCTTTAGATTTCTCACATGTTTTTGAATGAAATTTCACTTTTAAAAAGGGTTGTTTTCATGTTTATCTTGTAGGTATATCTGTTAGGAGCAAAACACAACTGAAATGGGGCAAAACAAAGCTAAAACGGAGCCAAACGAAGCAAAATGCTGGAGTTGCTGCAGGGTGGGCCAGAGGCACCAGAACTGGCGCCAGAGGCACTAGAATCCAGAGAACAAGTACCAGAGGTGCCAGAATGGTGCTAGAAGCGTCAAAATTCAAAGAACAAACACTAAAGGTGCAAGAGACGGTTATGGATAAATTTTTAGCGGTTTTTGACTATTTTGAGATGTTCTAGAAGGCTCTAAGAGCCCGTTTGGGGTAGCTTATAAGTTCGGCGGCATTTTCAAAATGTCACCTAGTTGTTTGATTCATGCAGTTAGGGTGCATTTTTAAACACGACATTTTATCTAATACATTAAACACTGAACACAATATTACCCCTACGTTTTGCGCTTTAAGTAAAACCTATTACCTCGCTACCTGATCGTCGCCCTAGAGGATCCTCTGTCAAGTGCGCCTCCTCCCTTGCTTCTGCGCCGAGAAACTGCTCTCCCTTGGAAAAAATTTCTTCTCCTACATCCTCTCGTGCCTCGTTCCCTCCCTCCTCTGCTTCATTTTGTCAAACACCCATTCTAATATCGTGGTGAAGAAAGGTCCTAGCTTATGAACATGTAAGATTTGGTTGGATCTTTCTATTTTTTTGGGTGGGGTGTGCAACTCAAGCATAATGCATTAAGTACAGGAACATATTTTCTTCCAGACAAGTATTAATTGTTTGCTTCTACTTAAGATTATTTTATTTTAAGATATTTGTAAGATATTTTCTTCGATAAATTTTATGGCTATTTTTTCTTACTAGAGATTTTGATAGATTGTATGAATTTGTTGAATATCTATAACAAATTGATTATAATGATGTTGTATGAATCTCCACTGACTTGTAGCTTTTGTGAAATTTTTATGAATCAGGCTCGAGATGCTTGTTTGAGATCATTAATAGGTTAACTATAATGTCTACAATTGTCTTTTTTGTAGTCGTTAATCCTTAGAGGTTGGTGTATATAATCTCCCTTATTTAAGTTAGCATTCAAAAATGTATTTTTATAATCCAGTTTGTGAATCAGTCAATCAAGGTTGGCTGTCATTTTGAGAAGTATCCAAAAAAATTTAAGAATTACATAGGTGCAAAGATATCATAATAGTTGACCTTGTAAACTTTGGTTAGCTAGCCTTGCTTTATGTCTCTTGATGGATCTAGCAAATCAGTATCTCATTAGTGAAGAATCATTTGTATCCAATAGGGGATGGAGCCCTCTGTTTCTTCACCTCATCTTCAATTACTTCTCTCTATATTGAATTATTAACCATCTTTAAACTTATATTTTCATAAGCTTGGCAAGTTTTTTTGCAAGGAGGATAGATGATAAATTGTTGTGCTTTGTATTGATTTATTTACTTTCTTCCAAATAAACACAATATAAATTGGTGTATTTATATTGTATTGACTTGTATAACGGTAAAGCATTTGTAAATATATTATATTTATCTTGAACATCATTTTATCTTGAGTGAACCTAAGACCCTATGAAGTTCTTCTCTTGATATGGGGGTAATGAAATGTCGTATTAAATTTTGACACTTGTTATGTAAATTATTTTTTCAATAGGATTGGGATTAGTATTTTTGAAGTGTTATGATGTATTCCACAAAAAAAAATTCATTCTTCTATTGATTTACCCTATCATTTATTCTTCTTTTGATGTATTAAGGGTTAATTGCATGTCTTCTAGCAACCCTTCTACATTCTTTATACAATATTGGTTCTTATTTTCAATTTCCAAGAATTTATTTTATTTCATCTAAATCTTGGGTGAATATTCTCTCTCTTGAAAAATTGTAATTTTATTCTAGCCTGTTTATCTGACATTACATGATGAGTAAAGCTAAAGTTTGGATCATTGACTATGTGGGACAGAGAGGTGACAATTATATTTTATGATATCTGTCTGAGGGAGGTTGAGTTGGGTAATAGGTCCACCACCTATTTTAACAAAGAAGGCTAGCAGAATCTTATGACTAAATTCAAGGAACTTACTGGAAGGGATTATGATCAGATGAAACTCAAGAACAAGTGGGATCAATTAAAAAAGGATTGAAAATTTTGGAAAGAACTCAAAAGGGGATCAATGGGATTGGGTTGGGATCCAACAAAGCGGACAACTAATGCACAAAATGATTGGTGGGCTGAGAAGTTAGAGGTAAATACATACATAATATTACTTCTTCTTGCATCAATTTTCACATTGAAATTATTTTACTAATGAAATTTGAATTTTATTTCAGGTTGTGGCGATAGCAAAAAAAAATTAAATTTAGCGACATTGATCTAGTTTTGGAGGAGTTGGATGGAATGTTCACTGGAGTTGTCGCAACGGGAGCTCACACTTTCACCCCAAATGACTAGGCGTTTGTCGGCTTACCACTAAACACAGAAATCAAGCATATAGGTGAGTCAGAAGAAGGTCCTAACTAAATCCCCACAGATGTTCAATCTACTGAAAGAACAAAAATGTCCTTGGGTGGAAAAAAAGAAAAAAGAAGCCGCATTCGTCAGAGGTACCATAGAGAAACTGCTTGAAACCTGCAAAAGTAGGTCTGCACCATCAAAGGACAATGCAATTGAGGAGAGTCTTCAGCTCCTAAATACATGTCCCGGTGTTAAGGCTTATAAAGATATGTATTTAAAATATGTGAAGTTGCTAGGAAACGCAACTCGCAGCCAGTTTTTTACAAAGTTGGGCCCAGAGTTCCGACTCAATTACTTGCATTCTTACATGAATGATCGACTTATTATCACATTATGTTTTACTTTACTATCAATCTTTGTAATATTTATGTGATGGACTCTTTTCATGGAGGAACTTTCATGTCTTTTATTATACTATGTAGTGTTTTTTTCATCGACAATACTTCCATCTATGTATCACTTTAATGAACTAAAGTTAATTTTTATAATGTTAAAAAATTTATCATTTTCAAGAATTTGTAGAATGGATGGAGAACAAGTTAACCACAACCGCATTGGTGCTCTCATCCTCACCTTGTTATACCATTACTACCATACATACATTGATCGAACCCCCTGTATGTCATCGAGTCATATTAGTGATAAATGGGTCTGCGAGTTATTACAGGGCCACCCTACACGGTTTTCCATATATGTTCCTAATGATGAAAGATATATTTCTCGACTTGCTTAATGAACTTCAGAACTTTCATGAGTTGCAAGGCTCAACAAGGATGACAATGAGAGAGGTGTTGGAAATTACCCTATATATAATATCCCAGAATGAATCCATTAGAGGAGCTATGAAGTGATTTCAATATTCATTGGAAACCATTAGCAGATATTTCTCAGTAAGTTTGAATGTTCTCGACAGTTTTGTAATAAAGATAGTTAAGACCGATGATCTAACGTTCCAGTCGATTCCCACACATGTGCAAATGACCCTCGGTACATGTCATTCGTCAAG
>NEWO01000236.1:1138889-1192632 GCA_003013225.1 Phalaenopsis aphrodite | reverse complement strand
GATCCAACGTTCCAGTCGATTCCCACACATGTGCAAATGACCCTCGGTACATGTCATTCGTCAAGGTATTTATTTAACATATATATTTCATCTACAAATATTATGTACATGAAAAATTTTAATGGAGTATTTCTTGAATGATAGGACTGTATTGGAGCTATTGACGGAACACATGTTGATGCACGACTTTCTGCTACAGAAAAGGTCGCCTACATCGAGCAAAGTGGTTTCTCAACATAAAATTTTATGGTCGTGTGTGATTTCAACATGTGTTTTACCTTTGTGATGGCTGGATGGGAAGGCAATGAACACAATAGCCATATTTTCAAGTTTTCTACTAGAAATCAAAAACATTGTTTCCCGTACCCACCTCCTGGTAAGTATATATAACAGGTACATCTCGTTTAGTATTTCCACAACTAATTGTCATAACTAAACATGTAAGTACTACTTGGTAGACGCTGGATATCACTCACATATAGGGTATCTCAAGCCATATCCATATACAAAAATATCATATCTCTGGTTTTGAAAGATCAAGCGGAGTAGCACGAGGCAGAAAAGAATTATTTAATAAAAGGCATTCCTCAATGCGCGATGTGATCAAAAGATCGTTCAGAGTCTGGAAGAGAACGTGATATGTTGACTTACCCATTTCAGAAGTAGGTGCCGATAGTAGTGGCCACTATGACACTACATAACTTCATTCGATGGAATCACTCTGGATTGCATGTAGAGTTTTTCATGATAGAAGAAGATTTACTACAGATCCCACCTAAAGCTTTGGAATTCCACATGGTGCACACCATACAACAGCTTAAAATGGATTCATTGGAAGCACACACTCTAGATGGTGAAGGTGCATCGGAGATGACAAATTTGAGAGAGCAAATAACAGACAAGATTAGTCTGTCATGAATGAGTCTGCCATGTTATTACAATCATTAAGTACAATAAGGAATTGTATTTTCATGAAGTAATGACTATAAATCATCTTTGTGTATTATAAGAAATACTTTTATACTTCTTTTGTGGCTGAATGGAAGTATTTGATCTATATGTGGTTGTGCACTTGGGTGAATGTCATAAGACCAAAATAATTTATATGAAGTCAATTAGAAATTATGATGCATATTTGTTGATTTATGCATATTTTCTTAAAAATTATATAAAGTCAATTACCTAATACGCTTTGCAATCCCAATGAAAAGCATCCTTACATCAATAAACTGTCACATACAAATATGAGAATACATGAGCTTTATTGGGGCAGTTGGAGATTCAGACATAGCTCTTCAAACAGGAATTACATGCATGTTGCAAAATTTTCTTTGCGGGCAGTTGTGTTAACTTATTAATTTCAAGAATTGGATACATGCATGTGCTTATTCTTTTAATTGCAATGATTAGTTTACATTTCATGTGGTGCTTATTCTTATAAGCTGGTAGTTGTGAATATTTCTTATAAGCTGGTAGTTTTGAATATCTTTTATAATGTGGCAACTATGAATTTTCTAAAATATTTGGAGTTCCATCATTTTAGGGCATCTTGGATGGCCCATGTCTTTAAGGGCAACCGTTGCTATAAATAGCTTGATGTGTGCAATTAGAATGGATCTAGTATGTGTCATATGTAATAGAATGAAATTTTATTTAAATTGCCTGCTATGCTGATGACGAGATTCTAAATTTTATTTAAGTTACCTCGTTCACTGTGGAATCAATATTCCAGACTCTAAAATATGATATTACTGATACAATACATGCACTTGTGTGAGCCTCTAGTGTGTTGTTGCACCTGGAAGAGGTATCAGACTCCCTGATTAATCTAATGACTTTGGAGCTCAGGTGCTTGAGGATTCAAATCTATAAGAGCTTGTGATCCCGAGAATATAGTTGTGTAAAAATTATATAGTTGACTCCGCTATGTAACAGTGTTAAAAGCTTGATGCAATATTTTATGAATAAAAAATTTAAGCAATTAATGTTGGCATTCTATGCAAGCATACATATCATTATCAAATAACAAATGAATTTCTATTTAAGCCCCAAATATCGATCTCATGGGGAAGGTTTAAATTTGAAATGATAAATTTACTAGGAAATTCACAGAAAGTCAAAACGAAATTACTTTCACTAATTTTGAATGTTGAGATATTATCAGAACTAAATTATTTAACTAACAAAAAAATTAAAATACAAAGTTTAAACATAAACTACTAAACTATTAAAGTATGTTTATGTGATGAAGATTTCTTATGTGAAAAAACATCTTTCCCACTACAATGAGGTTTTAGTAAAATGAGATGAGATAAATGGTTCTAATATGTATTGTGCCAAATAAGAGTAGTTTTAATTCTCTACTCTGATACAGTGTTATAGAAAATCATTGGCTAATCCCAGGTTTAGTCCGTAAATCCGTGGCTAGACTAGGGGGATACTGGCTCCCACTCCAGAGCTCTCACTTTCCTTCACCTGTAGGCTAACTCTCGCTTTAGTTTTCAAACACTAAGACTGAATTGAGGATTTTAGACTGCCCCTCTAAAGATTCTCCAATTCTACACTCAACAAAGTATATTTTTCCTATTTATTTGCACTTAATTCCATGAACGAAAATCTCCTTCATGGAATCAAATGTGATCATCACTTGTTGTAGAACTCATACTTTATTTTCCGTTTTAATAATTCAATTGGCCATATTGAAAAGTAAATTAAGTTTGGAGTTAAAAAATCATCACAATTTATTTTATATTTTAATATTGACATATCCATATTATTTCTTTATTTCACTATGTCTCAGAGTAGGGAGAAAGATAAAGTAAATTACACAGACTTCATGATAAAGATACAACAAAACACAACTTTCATATATAAAAGAAAGTTCATAAAACACTAATAAACAAACAACACTTATCTGAAACTCTTTCTCAAAGCAAATCCTTTGTAGCCTCTTCTAGGAAATATAGAAAGAAGAAATCTCTCACTTTTCTCCTTCTCCAACAATCTTATAGAAGAATTCACACTTAATCTCACCACAAAACTCTAATTATAAGAACAATGGACTCTAAATGGTTGTGGAATGATAAATGTAAAAACGTGTGATGCATAAAAGGTTGAAGTGGGACGATGAGATGTATGGAAGAGTCACTTTTCAGATCAATTTTGGTCCCAAATAAAGCATAAAGTTGATTCTCAAATAGGTGCCTCCAAAAACTCTTAAAAAAGTGTCCAAATTTGTTGAATCTTCTAGAAACAGGGGCTGAACCGACATTGGCGCTGTCGGCGCCCATTCTGGAGCTGTTGGCGCCAGTGTTTCTCAATTTAATTCACTGGTCTCTATCAAACGACGCTGTCGGTGCTGTTTCTGGCATCATTAGAAATGAGTAAAATTCACAATCTATTCTTTTGGTCTGCGTCATCGGTGCTGCTCTTGGCGTTGTCGGTGCTGAGCATTTCTTCAAAAACATCATTTTGACTCTAATTTTCATCTTTTTTTCTTCCTTTTTTCTTCAAGTCCTAAAAATTAACAACCTGCAAGAAAACATAAAAAACCTTCCATTAAAGTGCAATATCACTAAAATGAGTATAAAATATAGGTCTAAAAATGCATATATTTTTGGTGTATCAGCAGGTAAGTTCTGTTGTTTGCCTCGCTATGGTCTTGGAGTTCCTGAGATCATTTTTGCACAAACTCTCAAATGGAATCCATGTTAGAAATTTTTCTGCAAATGGGTTTCTTCTCCGTGACACGCTCATCTTCTTGTTAACAATATGAATCCATGCTCACTTTACCTTTTAGGATGTTGAATCCAAAAAAAATCCTGTGAATCACACCTAAGGAACGAAGCGTTGGATGAGCGAGAGGAATACAAAGAAAAGTATAGTACACAATAACATAGGTTTTTTTAGGAAGAAGTTCAATCATTCATTCTTGAAGAAACGACTCCCTATTTATAGATTATAGATGTGTCTAGTAAGTTACATATTTGTCCCTGTTTAAATGGAACATTATAAATGATTAATGTAACATTACACCTTTGCATTTTTCTAATTTACTCTAAGATCTTTTAATTTTGTAACCGACATTTGTATCATTTCATATTAATAACTATTTGAAGCGTCTATTAAAAATCAACAACTGTTAACATTCGATCGTCTGATAATCATTCAGTCGGTCGAAAGTCATTTGGTTGAATGGAAGGTCTTCAAACGACTTTCTTGAGAGAGACCTTATCATTGAGATGAACGTAGACCATTAGAAAGAGGGCGAGTCACGAGAATCTTATGAGCAACTTTCTTTCAGATAAGTGGTCTTCATAGTGGGTTAAGAAGGCGTTTTAAGGAGCGTCCATCGATTTTCTTTACAAGGGATCCAATAATTGGTATGGGGAGCTGATTATATGTGGTTGTCCCTCAAATCAGACACTCAATTTTTCTTTTTTTGGATATACTTTCCTTCATTAGACAAATGATTCAACCGAATGAAATAACACTAGACGCCCGCCTTTCGGCTGTTCCAATGCAGTTTTTGGTATCTTCTTTGTGTGGTTCGTTGAAATTTCTCGAGATCCGTGTGATTATATTTTTGATATACATTATATTATGATTTATCATACTTCTTACTCGGCTTATGTGCACTCTTTCTTAACATGTTAGGTGTAATTGGAGCAACAATCTAAATTTTTTTTTGGAAATTAGCTTTGAAAGTTTTGGACAAAATATTGAAATTGAATTTCGCATTAACCATGATCATTATTATTTTAAGAAAAAATATAAAGCTCTACTATCTAATGAATAAGAAGAAATTTAAATAGAATTAATAGTTTTGATTTTTCTTACTAGATTTAAACATAAAAATTGGATGAATCTAAGGCTCTGTTTGGTGCAGCTGCAGCTTTTCAGCTGCACCTGTGCTGCTCCAAGAAGCTGCTGTGGGGAAGCTGCTGCGGGGAGACTGGTTGGTTGTTTGTTGCAGCTATGTGAAAACAGCTGTGGAGCAGTTGTTTCTGGAAAAATAACAATTCTGCTCCTGTTTAGTTAAACTGTTTGAAACAGAATAATGACAATCTTATATATGATACAAGAGAAGCAGAAATTCACCTTACAAGCTAAAAATCTAAAAAATAGACTTCTACAATTTTTAGTCAATCTAGAAGCCATAAATTTGATACTTTTAAGAAAAAAGTTCAAATAAAAATAATCAAGAATTATAGATATTCAGCTCACGTCACAGTGAGTATCAAGAGAGTAAAAAAAATGTCTAAAACAATTACAATGACAATTAATAAGATGATTATATTATTTTTAACATTCTGACGGTGTAGCTCCCGTGCTAGAATTTCCTTGATCAATGTTCTCCACTCTCGATCGCCTTCGTCAGGGGAATCCGCTGAACTGTCTGCCCAACGGAAGAAGCAAAACTATGTTGTGATGCTCCGTGGGCAGCTATAGAACTTTCTCCCGTAGTTGTGCGGCCGCCGTGACATCAACATGGAAGTTTAGAGGCCACAGTGGCAAAAAATAGTCGGCATGTTCCGGAATTCCTTGTGCTTATATTTTCTTAATTGCGACTGAAGAGAAAAAAAACAAAACAAAGAAGAAAAGACAAAACAATACCACACCATTAATCAAAAGGAGCAACAACAGAAGCAATAGAAATTATCATAAATTTAGCCCTTGGATCCCCTTCAAAACAGAAAAAAATATAGATGAATGCCAGTCAGTGTAAGGATGTAGAAGTAGTATTGACATCGAATTCCATGTCAACATTGTACGGTGAGGGAGAAACCCCTCTTCCTGGTTCAAAGGTTGACATATCAATATGTTACATTTCTGAATTCATGTTTGATAATTAAGGAAGATTTACATGTAAAGAAATTTCCGATTCATTCCAACAATCCATTTTCTAAATTTAAATGAAAGCATTCCAGTAGGTTTTTCATAAGCCACAATACTTCATAGAATTTCTTAGATGAATCAAAAGCATTAAAATATCATAAAAGTCATAAATTGAAAATGCTAATCACCAAAATAGATTGAAGAAGAGGGAAAGAAGAACAACATCTAAATGCAGTTCTCCTTAGAAGAAGTCAAGTCTTAGGAAGCAAGATAAGAGAAGACAAACCCGATTACAACTCTCAGTTGAATCTTTGGCTATAATGAATCCAAAGGATCGCACGAAGTACAAGGCTTGCAGGAATCGGATCGACGAACCATGATAAGATTTCAGTGCTGAAACGACGAAGAAGAAGGAGAACCTTGTTGAAACACGTAGACGAAGAAGAAATGACTAACCAGGATAAGCTTTCGGTGCTGAAAAGATGAAGGCAAAGAAGAAGCAGAACAAGGATTGCAGCCAAACGACGAGCGAAATCACGAATAGGAGGGCACCTGGGTAAAATGCTGAAGAAGAGAAGCGGGGCCTCGGGATCGATCTTGCGGCCTGCGTTTCGCTCAGATTCGCGGCCATCGGAAGGAAACACCATGCCAAACAAGTTATTTCTGCGGCCTCCCGCCGCACCGCGCCAAACGGACCCTAATTCTTATATAATTTTGGCAGCAATTTCATATTATATTGTACTTTGAAAAAACTTTAATGCACAAAGTAATTGCTATTTACGAGGTACAAGCTCTATAGAATTTGGAAGAAAATATCATTGCAATTCAAATCATATATATTTATGGATCCGATGTTAATTTAAAAAATCATATTATCAAACTAATGCATTTTCACTTATAATGATAAAATTGTTAGAAATTTTATGAAAAAGTATGAGTTAAGCTTTATAGTGAATTTTAATGTTTGAAACATAAAATAAAATTACAAATTTCAAATATATAATAATTTAATATCACCTTGTGAATTGCCTAAAAAAGATTTGGTTATAAATAATTATTTAATATTATTAATAATTGATAGTCATAAAAAGTATTTTCAATTATAAAAATATTTACGATGAACTGCTCAACTTCTATGAAAATTTTTTCGTTGCGGAACACACGCTCCGCTGGTCTAACGTGCGTTCCTTACGTCGGCTTTATCAGAAGAATCGTGGCGATTGCGCATATCGAGACCCACAGAGCTCGATATGGCCTCCTCAGCCTCCCATTGTCTTCGCTTCAACTCTTGTGCTCCCTTCTCTGTTTCGTTTCTCTTATCTACTCCGTTCGACCCTTACCCTAGATCCGGTCAGCCTGTTCTGCCGACTACGAGAGACTTCACTAACCACCTTCTTCGCTTCTCTTAGCCTTTCATGCATTACCTCCGCGATGCTCTCGCTGCGGGATTTTGTTTCCCGCGTCTCAATCCTCGACTGCCCCTTCAAATTGAGTAATGAATGTTACGGCGGAATTTTCCGGCTGAGCCGCCGGAGGCGGAGGAGGAGAGTACTCATTGGCTTTCTATCCAGTGACGCTTGCAGAAGGAGTTGGAAATGCTTATCAGTGTGCAGAAAAACTGGTAATTTGAACTCCGGTTTGGTCCATCCCGTCCAGTTAAGTTCGACGAAGGGGAGCGCCAGGGCGCCGAGGCTGTTAGTCGGCATGAAACTCTCCGATGAGCTTGGCGGCCCAGGCGGCTGCAGGGAGGATGCAGCCGCGGTAGCCTCCGAGCATGTGCGGATGGAATCGGCCAATTTTACGAGCTACGTGGAGGATCCTCTAGTGGACAAGCTGAGGTCGCAGCTTGGGGTCATCCATCCGATACCTTCGCCTCCCATCAATCGGAATATTGTGGGTTTCTTTGTGCTCTTCTTTTTCATTGGGGTTATGTTTGATAAGCTGTGGACCTCAAGGAGGTCGAGTAAGTCAGTTCGGGAGGATCGAGCAGGGACGTGGCCGCAGGTGCCAACTAGCTTCTCGATGTTTCTCGAGAAGGATCTGCAGCGGAAGGAGTCCGTGGAGTGGGTTAATATGGTATTGGGAAAGCTGTGGAAAGTTTATCGACCTGGGATTGAGAATTGGATCATAGGGCTTCTTCAGCCGGTGATTGATAATCTCCGAAAACCTAGTTATGTGCAGAGAGTGGAGATTAAGCAGTTTTCACTTGGCGATGAGCCTTTGTCGGTTAGGAATGTGGAGCGGAGGACTTCTCGGCGGGTCAATGATTTGCAGTAAGCTTTTGTGGTGTTTATGAGCATTTCATTTAACCATGTTCAGATTTTCCGCTGAACTCGACTTTATGGTTGGTGGCTAATTTAAGTCCATTACACGAAGCTACAACTTTATCCTTCTCCAAAAATATTAGCTGTTGGTAAATCCTCTCATTGTTGTTATTTCTGCTGAAGTCGACTTTATGATATCAATACCTTATTAACAAGACTGGACCGAAAAACATGAGAAAAAAGAGGAGATAGAACTTGGAGTGAGAAAATTTTGTAATTTTATTGGATTGCCAAATGTAGCAGAGTGAGCAGAGTGATCTGATTGATTGGATGTGTCCGGCTCACCCTCTGACCTTTTATTTATTAGTTTGAGTTGAGGTTTAGTACGACAAAAAGTGCTACATTTGAGCAACATAGGTGAAAATTGCATATCAGAATCTAATAAGTGTCTCAATTAACTTCTAACTCTTGGACATTTGGTGACATGGGAGACTAGTTTTGATCAATTTATTTGGCGAGAGGAGTGAATAGTCTTGTAGCTTATGGAACTTTAACTGTTAGGATGAAGATATTGACTGAATAGCTCTAGGTTGCTTCTACTTGACAGTGAGTTCAATATTCTATATGGCTTCTTCCGTTGGGGTTTTAATTGTATTTCTTAAACTGTCAACAAGCTTTCTGCTCAATTCATGATGATTAACGAGGTTTTATAAATCTTGCTGAGACGATTATGGTATGTAATTGCTAAGAAAATATATTTTACAATTTTAATGCAAGACTTGCATCTCAATAACACCTCATGGAATCATTTTTTTTAAACTTCATTATAATTATTAAGTACATTTCTTGGGTTGTACTATCTTTTGGCAATAATTTAATAGAACCGTGAGAAGCTTGTTGCCTCAGTGCCCATAAATGGAGTTGCTGTAATAGGCATCCATCATGCTTTTATAAGGGCCAATGACCAAAAGTGGAAATAACATGTTCATCTATTTTTAGTGCATTGAAATATAAACTATTGTTTACGTTGATTCAAAGTAGTAATCGTGTACCTCAAGAGGCTAACACGCCCATTAGAGCAACAAGAGGTTGGTCTTTAAGGACTGGGTTCGATATGAGCTTGTGAGGAAGGGTACAACATTGACTTATTGACCGAATTTCAAGTATTTATTTACCGCTGTCGAGTGGGACTCACATGAACTACAAAAAAAAGTCTACTACCTGTTTAAGGATGATTTTACTTGTACTCGCATCAATCCCAATAGATCAATTAAGTTAAACGTGCCATCTACCTATTCAATCCTTGTTACCAGGAGGCTCGACTATTTTCCACAGGCTGGCATTTAATCATTGCTATTAGGGCCAAAAGCATTGTATATTTTTCTGCATTTTATGCATGTATTGTTTATTCTATAGCCCTTTCTATAGTGCCTATGATGCCATATATTTATTTATAAATAGAATTTTCTAGGATGACAAAGGACTTTTTTGAAGTTTCCAGGACTTTTGACTATTATTTCTTGAATATTTTTGAAGCCTCTAAGGCTCTTTCTTGAGGACTTTTTCTCTTTGACTATATATATATATTTTGTCTTTTTTGTGTTCTTTTGTTTAGTAAGGTGTAGGTGTTACTCACAAACAACTCAGAATCTAACTGTAACAATAAATGAAATTTGAAGTTTAACATGTTTATAACCTCATTTAAAAGAGAAAAACATAGTTTAACTTAAAAAAAGTATAGGCTTTATTGAATTTCATATGCTTAAGTGTTAAATTATGAATGAGAAAATTTGAATTAATTTTATGAAGCATCTCCACCTCCGTTTGCAAGCGTCATCTGATATAAAGCTGGCGAGTATATTTTATTTTATCTCATAAATTCTCTCATTTTTAATGATTTTCGTTCAGGAGAATTTTCTAAATTTAGATTATTTTTTAATCTATTATGTAATTCTTCAATTTCTCTAATTTCCTTTTTTAGACTTTTCTTAAATTTCCTCAATCGTATTTCAAACTTTATTATTTCTTCTTCCATGATTAATAAATTCATCCTACTCTTATGCCTACAATTTTATTTTTAAAGTATAATGGTCCATTATGCTTCCAAAAGATTGTTTAAGATAATGTTATCCCGTTTTGATATCTTATTATTCTATGGTTCGACCTTAGAATCTCTGGTTCATTTTACACTTTTCTCTGTGATTTTTTAGAGAAAGTTAAGGCTCAGCGAGACCCTCAAGATCTTTATCAGACCATAACTTATGTAAGTACTTTAGAGATTTAAAGCACAACATTAATTTATTTTCTACCCTATGTGTAGCTAGAAAAGATAAGAATCAAGACAAAATAAAACATAGATTTAAATAAACCAGCAGAATAATAATAATAACCATTGGTACAATAAAAACAAACTTACAGACATTGAGCAGGAAGATAATATTTAGCCGCTGTGGCCAACAGACATTATATTATAACAAAAGGAGAAAAAGAAGAAAGAAGAAGATTTAATTCACGCTGCCTCTAACAAGAGAAGGAAGAACTTTAAATAGACGAGAAGGGCTCGCAATATTCATCACTGTTTACGTATTTGTTAAGTGAAATGAATAATTGCTAGTGTCTTTTCAGGCTGGCTGAGCAATTTGTTATCTGTATTTATCGAAATAATTCTCAGAATATTTTTTTTTGATAAGTGACCATTTGCTTTTGTCGGAATAATTATTGGAATATTCTTTTACTTTAGATGGTGCGCTGCTGGAAAATAATTGATTAGTACGTCTTTATGCTTATCTTCTTACTTCTGACTCCGACTATTCATTGCTTCAAAGTTTTTTTCGTATTCCTTGTATAATATCTCTTTTCTGACAATACGTACATTTGTAAATTTTCTACTTCTGTAATTTCTGACGATAGCTAAGTTGTTTTTGTTGACAATAGAGATCCATTTCTTATACATTAATTCGTGTATTTTTTTAGCAGCTTCTTATAGTGACTGTATATGAATAATTTTTCTGAGCAGTAATATACCCAGATATTTGAATGTTCAATTTTTTTTACCTCACTCCATATATGGTATAAGTCTTCAACTGCTGATTTCAAAAATAATTTTTCTTTAGGCTTGTGTTTCGGGTTATAAGGTTCACTGTTAATTCCAATTTGTATTAAGGAAATAACTCGTTCTTTTATCTTAGGATGAGTTTGATATAATTTTGTAAAAAAATCCAATGTATGACTACTTGGTGGAAGGTATCCACCGCTTCAATAATTGATTTTGGTAATTCTTTTAGAAGTCTATCCTCTTCTAAGTATATCATACGGATTAAACTGAATCTGTATAATTCTGAGACAAACTTAACATCAGTATTTTCATAGATATAAGTAACTTGATATTTTCCAGCTGTATGAAAATAAATTTGAGAATTAACCCTCTCTTCATAAAAAAATAATTGTCATTCCTGCACTATATCTATAATATTTTTTGTAGATGTGTCCTGTTATTTTCGCATATGTAGCGTTTTTTGAAGAAAATGATTCTTCATTTTCAGTAATTGAAGAAGAAGCTTTAGCTTTTTCTTTATTTTCTTCTCTGACAATTTTGAGATTTGCAAAATATCTAAATTTCTTTAATTCTGATAAAGATGGTAACTCGTCCTCTGGTATTTCTCCAATGAGATACTTTTTTATTTGAAATAATTCATTTAGAATATTATTGCTAAAAGTAATTTCAAATTCTACTTTTCATATTTGTAGATCAACGATTTTAGATAATTGGTGTTATATGGGTTAGATTTTTCTCCAGTCTTACTGGTTATATCATAAGTATCCATATTTTCATCATCCATTTTTATTTCCTACATAATTCACGTGTTAGTATATCAGTAAGAAAATTTTTATTTCCTTCAATATATTCTAAATCGAATGTATATGCAGAGAACCAACTTTGTCATCTAATTAATCTTTTATTTGGTAATGAATCCACAATTTTTTCTTTGATCAAAGAAAATAATAGTTTTATTGGGGCTTACGCTCTGTCTCTGATTCTAGCTTCTCCTGCATGCAGTTATTACTTGTAGGCTCGTCGTCTTTATCTCGCACACAATCTTGGATCAAGCCCGTCTGCTTTGAGCTTCTCTCCCACACTCGCATCGTCTTCGTCTTCTCACATTGGTTCTTGCATCGGGTTCTCTCGCACTCATCATCTTCGTCTGTGTCTTCTCTCGCACTCGCATTGCCTTCATCTTCACATGTAGGCTCTCACATTGTGTTCTCCTGCACTCATCGTCTTAGTTTGCGTTGTCTTCTAACGTAGGCTCTCGCATTGTGTTCTTCCACACTCATCGTTTCTATGTCGACTTCTCCCGCGAGGTAGCAGATATAGTGAATTGTTTTGCGTTTTTAATGCTTTTATGAGTCTTTAGTTTATGATTTCACTGTAGCAACAATGATGTTACAATAGCTACAGTAATTTCACTATAGCTACTACAGTGAATCACAATTTTTTTTTCTTTCATGTTTAAGATTTGCATAATTAGTTTATTTTTTTCCTTAAAATATATATTCTTGATTTTTTTATAGTACGGGGCTTACGCTTGGCGCCTTAGGGCTTACGCCTCGCCCCATAACACAGCTAAAACGCTCCGCCCAAGCCCACGCCTTTTAAAACATTGCCTGTTGCTAGGAATTTGTTAAGGGATTTGGCTAAAAAAAAATTTGGTGGAGCTTTACATGGAGAACAAAAATACTATTAAGATGTTCAATGATAGTCAATTAGCTATAGTATTTCAAAAATTCCGGTATACCATGATCAAACAAAATATATAGAGATTGACATACACTTCATCTTTGAGAAGGTCAGTGGAGGGGTTGTTCGACAAATCCATATTCTAACTCAATATCAGATTGTTGAAGTTCTTGCCAAGGCTATTCCTTGACACCACTTCAGTGATCTAAGCAGCAAGTGTAGGATGTATGACATATAAAATCCAACTTGAGGGGGAGTGTTGATATTCATGTTCAGTTTAGAAAACCGTTGTTCTACTATAATATTTGAGGTGGATAAATTATTCTCCCTTAAATTATCCATTATTATGTTTTTATTTCCATCCTTTTTCATCATATGATGATTTGATTTTCCGACTAATTGCATGAGGGTTAGTGTGAGCTGAATCTATATATTAGTTATTTGCTTAATAAATTAGAGAGGTTATTCTATTCAAAAATCTATATTTGTTATAAATTTTTGGAGTTAATTATAAAAAAATAATACAAATATAATTAGACAGAATTAACAATATTACAGGATGATTTGATAAAAAATAATTATAAAATGTTTTACAAGTCATCAGTGTATAGGTTAGGAAGAAGGCATTAGACTTGCTTCATCGAAGAAGATCACTCGATCTTCTTCCTGGTACAGGCTGGCTACCAAGCCTTTCTCTTTATTTTATTTGGAATGACTTCAATTCAATTATTGCAGCAACAACAACCATTCACATTCATTTCTCCAATTAGTTTATAGTTTTTATACTACATAGTATAAATAATGGAGGGAAAGAAAGTGAAGGGGCCACTGTTAGTTGAATTTTGAGTGGATGGTATACCTCACCCCTTCAAAATAAGTAGAAAAATAATTTATTTGCTTTGTTTTAGACAAATAATTGTTTTTCTTTTAAATTTCATTAATATTTCCTCATATATAAAACTTAAATTTCAAAATTTCAGAGTTGAATTTTGAAATCTAATTTTATCAAAGCATGACCTCCATATCAAATTACAAATATACACATACAGTATTACATTAAATCAATGAAATTATAGATTGAAAATAAATATTAATTAGAAATATTCATTTTGCATTTGGCCATTAGCTTTTACAAGTTGCTATGCTCTTTTTACTTTAAGCTTTGATAGCTGATCTATTTTTTTGTCCATTTTATCTATGTGCTACCTTAGGCATTGCAGGAGTGCTATAACTTTTTGGTGGGCCGATTTTCTACACTTAAGGATGCCATCCTAAAACATTACTTGTATTATGGATGTTATCTAAGAATTGATAAATTCTGATAAACCGTGTAAAACCATAACCTTGCTACACTACAACTCGATTATTTACATTCTATCAGTTTGGCTATTTTCTACTAGCTACTATTTTAAAAATCCATCATATTTTAGATTCCCCTTCAAATCACATAAGCACCACGCCAAAATTCTTAGTATTTAAAATATGAAAAGTCACGTCATTTAACTCCTAATCTCTTTTGTTTTTGAAACTTTGCATCTTGCATTAAAGAAACAAAATTGTTACAAAAAAAAGTCAAAAAAGCATAAAACTGTGTCCCATGGGCATTTACAAAATGAGCTCTGCACTATCCTTATTGTAAAAACCAGAAAGAGAGGATCACAGGCATTTACATGTTTCAAAAGAAAACACAATCTAAGGCCATCTTTGCACAAGTATGGGCAACTGTGTTGCTTTCTCTACTGGTGTGTTGAAACAAAACATGCTTAAACTTAAGCAAAAAATTGATATTTGAATTGTTGGGAGTGATGTGTTGCCACATCTTCTTGTCCATGGTGCGCCTGAAGTTGTCAATAATGTTGGAGTTGTCCTCAATGATTATACATTTGCCCTCAGTCACTCAATCTTCAATCATATTTTGGAGAGATAAAATTGAAGTCATTTCCACCTGTGTACTGTCCCAACGCAAGAATTTGTGTCCAATAGCCACAATCAGTTGCCCTTGATCATCTTGAATGATGAATTCAATGGTCACAAGGTTGGAGGAATGGAGTGTCCCGTTGACATTCGCCTTGATCCAACCCACGGTGGGAATATGCTAAAGAGGGCGTATGTGCACCCAATGAGGCTGATTGACACTCCAGTGCTCCGAAATTGGATGAAAATGCTCGGTCCAGGCCTTGAGCAGGTTTGAGGCGATAGTCATGGGAGTACCATGAGCTTTGGCATGCTATTTGGCATTTATGGCTTGCTAGCAAATATATACTGCATTTCAAAATTGTCTTGCCAATGGGTTGTTTGCTGGAATGACTGTGCGGAGCTTCCTGAGGACTTCGTTGAAGTTGGGATTTTTGGGGATGCTATATCCCCGGCTTTTAAGTTTGTCCAGCATTGCAACCATGTGCAAACATTTAGTAGAAATATAAGTTCTGTTTTCTCAGCTTTACATCCCCATAGGCACTGCAGGGACTTGACAAGGCCACGGTAGGCCAACCAGGTGTTTGTAGGAATATTGTCAATGCTTAGTCGCCATCAAAAGGCCTTCTCCGTTGGTCATAGCTTGAGCTTGAGATAAAATCTATGTTGAGAAGTGAGAGTGGTTCCTTTTTTCAGTGTCAGAATGATTACTCCTATGAAGACAAAAGTTCTAGTGAAAGGCGGGCCTTATCAAAGCTACGAATTGTTTACACAATGAAAAAAAGTCGTGTAAGTCTTGAAAATTTCTCTGAAATCTTTATCTTCTTTTCTTACTTATTTTTTATTTATTCTTGCTGGTAGTATTTTGGTGTCACTGATAAATTTAGATCTAGCAATCATACTATTGAAATAGCTTTGATTGAAGATATGGCGGTGAAAAATAAATTAGGGTAATTTGATCATGTAAAATAGGAAGGAAAATGAATTAAGAAGTAGCTAACTAAGTGTCTGTTTGGGGCATATGTTGATTATTTATAATCTGGTGATAAACAGATTATTCTGATAATCTGATAATCTGCAGATTATCCAAATAAGTTGACTTGCTGTTTATGACAGCTTATTCAGAATAACTTATTGATAGCTGTTGTTGGATAAATGATCTTCATGCCCTTATTTGGTGAAACTGTTTGCAACAGAACTAAAATGAGAACAGAAGTATATAATACAAAACCATGAAATCATCAATATTAGTTCAAAAGATAACATACAGTGCTCACACTCTCATGAGTATCAGACGAAATAGAAAAATGATAAATACAATTAAAACTACAATGAGAAATATTAAAATATTCAATTTCAAACTCTGACTACGTCTGTCCTCAGCTGCACTGCCAACCTGGGAAATCATCGTATCTCAATCACTGCTGGCAGTGTAACATGTTGGACTTTCGGCCCATCGGAAGAAACCATAACGAGCTGAACACACTTGCGACAACCGTAGAACTGTCTCCCACTGCTATGAGGCTGACGCGACGTGAACAATGAAGCAGATAGTCCACAGTAACAGAAAACAACTGTGCTTGTCCCCGTAATCCTAAAAGACATGTTGCTATAGCTGTCAAAAAAAAAAAAAACCCCAAATGTCAGATCCTGAAAAAAAAACAACAAAGACATGCAAACGAAAGTAAACCTATATTGTACGAAATAAATAAAACTTGGTGGATCAGCTGCCATATATAATATCTGCGATTGACTCCCTCAAAACAGTCATCTCAACCACATCCTCAGCGTCATGAACCCCAAATTCGTTAGAGTCAATCTCATCCTCTCTTGGACTGAAGGCCCAACCACAAATGTTGATGGTTCTTCAAAGACATTCAGTTTATCATTATCAGCATACTAAAGTCCGTATCTGAACGTGAAGGATGTTGTCAGATGTATTTATGAAGTGTCATTGTTGCTACCACAATAAGCACCTGCTTTTCAAATAGATACGACGATATATCACGTAAGATGACCCATTTCTTCTTTCAAATATCAAACGTCTTTCAATTACCCCGCGTAAAGAAGAGTAATGTTTATTAAACATTTCTTTCCTGTCACGGATAATGCCACTTGTTCGCTCAAAATTAGGAATATGATATCTAGTGTCTGGATATGACTTCAGGTAGTCTCTCTGCATAGGATATCCAACATCAACCAAATAGTATTTCCCTGTTATGGAATACAGTGTTAATGACAAATAATACATATAACTAGTACGTTTACAAATCAAATCATACCTGAAGGCGGGGAAGGAAAATACTGTGATCTATTCCTAGTTGCATAAGAGAAAATCTGACTGTCATGTGCACTCCTTTCTCAACCCGCCATGACAAAAGTGAAACATATGTTGAGTCACATATCACCATGAAGTTTTGAGTTGTTGAACTACTACGATCAATGTACGCCACCTTGTCCTGACTGGGTAGTTGGGCATCGACGTGAGTACCGTTAATTGCAGTTATACAGTTCTATTTTACAACGTTAGAAAACTGCAAAATTTTAGAAGTAATGTAAATAAACTAATCTTTACCTTGAAATAAGACATGTAACGAAGATCGTTGGCTATTTCTTCTGGAGTACTAACAAATGATGGATCTTTTGGCTTAACGATTTGAGTTGCTAAGCTAATAAGTGCCTGTATGCCTTTGGAGAAATAACGATTTATTGTTTCCGATGAATACTGAAATCTCTCCATAGCACCTATAATAGATTCGTTCTATGACAAAATGTATAATGTTATAGCCAACACCTCCATTCTCGTCGTTCTAGAAAAACCTTGGAGACCGTGATTCAGATATAACTCGTGCAGGAGATCCATACAAATTGGTACACTCATTTGAAATATGTTGTTGAACCTTATTAAATGTCCGGAAATCATCTCACATACCCATTTAACTCCAATAAAACTGGACGTCATACGGGGTATACAAACATTGCTGGATTGGTAATACTTCAACAACAATATTGTAATAGCTGCAGCCCATGTCATTCTTTTACGATGTTCCTGCTGCAGATCCATCATAAACTCAAAAGATGTCAGTTATTTCAACAATTGTTAATACATGGTAGAAGCGAGAAATAAGCAAGGAAACATGAAGCTCTTAAAATGAAAATGTACAAAGATCAATTTATTGACAAACATGAGTCATCTAGAAGTGCACTAAAAAAAGATCCGTACAAAAGACAACATATTAAAATTACCCATTAAGATGTCCATAACACAACAAAAGATACAAACAACAACAACAACAACAACAACAACAACAACAACAACAAGCCTTATTCCCACTACGTGGGGTCGGCTACATGAATTCTTTTTCTCCATTGCGTCCTATTTAGTGTCATATTTTCATTTAGTTCTAGTAAATTAAGATCATTTTTAATACAATAAGCCCAATTCTTCCTAGGTCCACCTCTTCCTTTCTTAACACAGGTCAAATCTAAAACATCTACTCTCCTAAATGGATCATCAGATGGTCGACGTTTAATGTGACCAAACCATCTAAGACGGCTTTCTCTAATTTTGTCCGTCACAGGAGCTACTCCAACCCTATCACAAATATATTCATTTCGCATTTTGTCTCTAAGTGTAAAGCCATTCATCCACTTAATCATTTTCATCTCGGCAACACTTAACTTATTATTATGCTTCTCTTTTAAAGGCCAACATTCAACGCCATAGAGCATTGCAGGTCTCACCACCGTTTATAAAATTTGTCTTTCAGTCTAAGCGGTACTTTTTAATCACACAAAAGGCCTGAAGCATTCCTCCACTTCAACCAACCAACTTGAATTCTACTATTAACACCCCCATCTACATCACCATCGCTTTGAACAACAGACCCAAGATATATAAATCGTTCACACCTTTTAATAATTTGATCACCCAAAGTCACACTTCTGTCACTAGAGCTATTACTACTAAAATTACATTCCATGTATTCATTTTTAGTTCTACTTAAACGAAGGCCTTTAGACTCCAATGTAGACCTCCATAATTCAAGTTTTTCCTGGGTTTTTTTCTCATTTTATCTAGGAGAAGGTATCATCAGCAAAAAGCATACACCAAGGTACATCCTCCTATAGATGTTCGGTAAGACCATCCATAACTAAAGCAAAAAGATATGGGCTTAAAGCCGATCCCCGATGTAATCCAACAGAAATAGGAAAATATTTTGTCAATCATCCTTCAGTTTGAACACAAGTAACAACTCTAGTATACATATCTTTAATGACTTGAATATAAGTCATACCAACACCTTTCTTCTCGAGAACTCTCCAAAGGATATCTCTTGGAACCTTAATATAAGCTTTTTCTAAATCAATAAAAATCAAATGTAGATTCTCCTTATTATCTCTAAAATTTTCCATCAAACCTCTCAATAAATGTATAACTTCCATAGTAGATCTGCCCGACATAAATCCAAAGTGATTATGAGAAATTTTTGTGATGCGTCTTAACCTATGTTAAATTACCTTCCCCCATAATTTTAAAGTATCACACATCAACTTAATTCCTATATAATTTGCACACTCTTGTGCATCTCCTTTATTCTTAAAAATGGGGACCAAAATACTCTTCCTCCACTCAGACATCTTTTTAGTTTTTAAAATAATATTAAATAGTTTAGTAAGTCAAGAAACTCCCAAATCTCCTAAATATTTCCACACTTCAATTTGGATATCATCAGGTCCTACAGACTTTCCACCCTTGGTTTTCTTTAAATACTCCTCAACTTCTTTTTTACTAATGTGGGTAAAACTGAAACGTTTTATTATTATTCACGATATTAAGATCACTAAGGTCGATCGTATTTTCAGAAACTTTTTTAAAAAAATTATCAAAGTAACTCACCCACCTATGTTGAATATCTTTTTCTAAGAAAAGTACTTTTTGATTTTCATCTTTAGTACACTTTACTTGAGTTAAATCTTTACTTTTCTTTTCTCTTTGTTTGGCTAGTTTATACATATATTTTTCATCCTCCTTAGTATCTAATCTATTATAAAAATCATTAAAAGCAGAATTTTTAGCATCACAGATTGTTCTTTTAGACTCCCTGCGGGTCGTTTGATATTTTTTTCAGTTATCTAAGCTTTTATGTTCAAACCAATTTTTATAACATAACTTCTTATATTTAATCTTTTCTTGCATATTATTATTCCATCACCAACTATTTTTATTTATAAAAATTTTTTCTTTTGATTCTCCAAACACATTTTTTTTCTACTTCTTTAATAGTATTTGTTATTTTATCCCACATACCATTTGCTTCTTCATGAATATCCCAAATTTTGAATTCTTGAATTTTACTCATAAAAATAATTTTATTTGTGTCTTTTAAGTTTCTCCATCTAATTATATGATGATGAGTTCTAGTATTTTTTATTTTTTCAACTTTTAATCTTAAAATTTAAAGCTAATAAACGATGTTGGGTACTTAAATTTTCACTTGGAATGACCTTACAATCTTTATAATCGCGACGATCTCTTCTCCTCATAAGAAAATAATCAATTTGTGTTTTATTAGATCTACTCTTATAAGTAATAAGATGTTCATATCTTTTTTTGAATAAAATATTAGTAATAATAAAAGCATACGCTAACACAAAATCTAAAATAGCTTAACCTTCTTCATTAGTTACTCCAAAACCGTAGCCACCATGAATATTTCTGAAATCTTCTACCACTCTACCGACATGTCTATTTAAATCTCCTCCAATAAAAATACTTTCTTCAAGAGGTATAATTTGTATTAAGTCTTGTAAGTATTCCAAAATTTATCTTTAGACCCTGTATCTAAACCTACTTAAGGAGCATAAACACTTATAATATTAAAAATCTTAGTATCAATGATAATCTTAAGGGCTATAATTCTATCTCAAACTTTATTAATTTTTACAATATTATTCTTCAAACTCTTATCTATAATTACACCTACACCATTTCCAGTGCGACTCTTACCAGAATACCAAAGTTTAAAACCTAAGTTATCAATTTTCTTAGCATTTTCTCCAACCCACTTAGTTTCTTGAATACATAAGATATTAATTTTCCTATGAATCATAATATCAACTAATTCCATTAATTTACCATTGAGAGTACCTATATTTCAAGATCCCATCCTAATATTAATTTCATGGACTAACTTCTTTATCTACATTCGCCCGTAATGTGGGAACAAATGTCATGATTTTTTTTGACAAGTTTTACGCTTGCTGTCGATTACCTAAGACAACCCTCCACTTTTCACATCCAGGCTTGGGACCAGCAACGACAGTGTTATACAAATAATAACAAATAAAAAAAAATCATTCATCAACGAAAACACGCAAATATTCGACGCGAAATTCAGGCTGCAGCGTCATGAATATTTGCTTACGGGTTAGATCCTCAAGTTTTTTCACAATTTGCATGAAAGTGTTTGTCTGCAACTACTTCAGGAAGAGAAGCTAAAGTTCCTAGACATTCAAAGATGGTGCTGTCAGGGACTCGAGCAGGTGGTGGAGCACCAAAAGCTTCTATGAGTCGATCAAATGAGGTTTTCATAAAAGTGTCATTTTCTTTATTTCTCCTACCAAGCCCGAGCCTCTTTGAAGGTGAACTATACTCCCTTTTCTCCCTTTGGTTACTACGCTCTTCTTCATGAGCTGTCAACAACTCAGATGGGAAGTCATTTGATATGCCTGCAAAACCCATCTCACTAGGGTTGAATGAAAATTTTTTCGTCGCGACAACCCCTTTCAACATTATGTCGAGTTTGTCTTTGAAGTCCGGCTCAATTCCACACTGCTTATATTTTTTCGCTAACGGCATTGTTTGTGACATTGTAATGAAGGAGGGGGTTAAGTGTGTTTATGAGAAAAAAAATAATTTATGTAAATAAAATTTTGAGTATATATTACCCCCAATTTCTCTGCACACCATTCATATGGGGCATCAATTGTACGCTTAATGAGATCCCAACCCAAACCGATAGATCCACGTTTGAGCCCTTTCCAAAATTTCGAATCATTCAATTGATCTCATTTATTTTTGAATTTAAGCCTGTCGTAATCCCTTCCTATCAATTCCTTGAATCTCTTGACAATATTTTGCCAACCTTCCTTGTTGAAATACGTGGTTGGCCTATTACCGATTTCAACTTCTGTAATACAGAGATTATAAAAATTTTCGTAACCTCCTTACCCCACATAGTTGACGGACCACCTTTATTTGTCTTAACCATTTTGAAACTATATCAAGAATTACAGAAGCATAAAGAAGATCATATTCGAAGCTAAACATGCATAATAGAATGGTTGAACAAGTAATTGCAGAAGCATAAATCAAATAATTTATCATTTCCAGCTGAAATACAAATAGATACATGCCAAAGTTCCAAGCCTTTGAATACATGCTACGGTTCTAGACATTTGCATGCTTAGAGAATGCAAATGGAAAAAGCAAGATCATATGCAAATCCAGAAAGTAACAATTCACCATTTACGGGCCATGCAGTTAATCAGACATGCCACAGCTCAATTTCAACTGAAGTACAGGTAAGAAAAAATTGAAACCATAAGAGAACAACCAGCACATCTGAACAATTCACTGATACTACATTTTCTTTTAACCTAGATGATCGGAATTTTTTATCCATAAGAGAACAAACTCAAAATTGTGATAAGAAGAAGATAAAAACTGAAGCAATAAAAACTTAACCATTTACGGGTCAACCAGTACATCTGAAAAGCAATATCATATGCAACACCTAAAGCTCCATTCCAACCGAAGCACAGTTAAGGATGCAAGATCATATGCAAAAGTTCTGCCATGTAATAACAATTCACCATTTACGATTCACCATATGATCTGAGAAGCAAGATCATATGCAACAGCTGTAGCTCAATAAAAACTGAAATATTAAGGAAACAAAAATTGTGCCATCTAATAACAATTCACCATTTACGGGTCAACCATATGATCTGAGAAGCAAGATCAAATGCAATAGCTATAGCAATACCATTTACTGTTCAGCCTATAAGGAGAGGCAGTTGATGACTTTCTATAATTCCAATTAAGGTACCCCTGAAAGCTGTTTCAGCTTATCAAAGCAACATAAATGATGAACAACATAAGTGATGAACAACAACTGCTTAATCACCCTAATAGCTTGCATTAAAAAAACCAAATTCTCTATATAACTACTGCCATTCAGAGAACTAAATTCTCTATATAACCAAAATCTCTATTGGAACTAAATTCTCCATATGTACAGGTTGAAAATTTCTATTTGTAAATGGAGCAAATATGCGTAAGCTCTTGTAATATGTACAGGTTGAAAATTTCTATTTGTATTGAAGTGTGGAGAATGAGACAGCAGATAGCTTGCACTACTATTGCCATTGCCACTACCAATACCATTGCCATTTCCACTGCCATTGCCATTTCCACTGCCACAACCCATACCATTATCAATATGCTAAAGACCTACAGATTACTACAGATAGATGACATGGAAATGAGATAGCACTCTATACTAATGCGTTTCCACTGTATGTATGTAAATGCCTTGTTATACTACAGACAGATAATGCATTGCCATTTCCACTGTATGTATGTAAATGCCTCATTATAGTACAGAAAGATAATGCATTGCCATTTCCATTGTATGTATGTAAATGCCCCATTTTATTGAAACGTAGAAATGAGACAGCATTCCACTAATGCAAATTCCACCGTAAATGGCCCATTGTAAGTCATCTATATAAAGAGGAAGAAGGGAGAATGTGTTCTGTATGTAAATGCACCATTAGAAAGAGCATTGGAATTGAAATGTAACTGCATGCAGCGGAAGGTAAGTAAATCCTCAGTTTTTCATTTCAACCGATCACGGGAAATGAAAATATTCCAAACATTCCAGCATTCCAACATTCCCCCCTCACTACAAGCACAAATTTGATTCCCAGCATGTCAACGTCTCAATATTATAACTCAAAAAATTCCCAGGCATCAGAACAAGGTCATAGTGGAGCAGGGGGTCGATTCTCCTCAAAAGAGCGAGGGCGGGGAGATCTCGGAAGGGCAACAGTGGAATTTTTTCCCTAAACGCGAAAATCATATGCGGGACGCGGGGGAAGTCCAAATTGTGAAGGTATTAAGGAAATCACGATATTCGAATGTCGCGACACCAAAACGTTCAGCCGAACGTGCTATTCAACGGGACGGCCGCCGCACCCTATAAGCTGCCCCAAATGGGCTCTAAAATTAACTTGGAAGAATTAGTAAGAAAAAGACTTGGCCAAACATAATATTGAGAGAGTTAACACATCAAGGAGCTCTCAACATAAAAGGAGGATTCATAAAGCTGACCATTAATGCTTTGGATATGAGTAATGATGATGGTTGAGGATGTATGATCGTTATTTTCTTGTAGAGTTAATCTATATTTTTAATCTGCTTTTCATTGATTTATTATTTGATTTTATGTTGTTTTATACCTTTTTTCAATATGGAGAATGAGGACTCCTAAATCCTAATAATAGTTGGGTTAATGTTATAGATGTTATGTGGTGATGATTTTGAACATATAATCTCATAGAGCTGTCTTAAACACTTTGTCGTGAAAATATGAAAATAATATATATATATATATATATATATATATATATATATATATATATATATATATATATAAGCACACACACATATTATAAATTCATGAATGCAATTTTTTCTTTATCAAGAACATGAGATAAATCCTAGCAGTTCACTGAGTGTTTAAATTCTTGGCAGGTACCATATTGGACTTCGTTATACTGGTGGAGCTCGCATGTTACTCTCCTTATCCTTGAAGTTTGGTATCATTGTCATTGTTGTTCCTGTTGGTGTTCGTAATTTTGATATTGATGGGGAACTTTGGGTTAAACTACGATTAATAGCTACAGAACCCTACGTTGGTGCTGTATCATGGGCTTTTGTTTCCCTGCCAAAGATTAAGATTGAGCTGTCACCCTTTCGTCTGTTCAACCTTATGGGTAATTTTATTAATTTATATTTTTCTTTAGAAGCGCAGCTGCGGAAGTTTCGTCAATGAATATCGTTGATTTTTGCTGTGTATGTTATCGATGAAGACAGTAGCTTAAACATCATTTAATGTGGAGTTAAGTTTAAAGATATATAAAGTGACCTCATCATTTTGAGTCTTAGTTCTAAGATGCTCTCATTTATTTTCATGTATGGTTTAAATTATAGTATTTGATATATTAGCTTCCTTTTATGTGAGGTAAAAGATTAGATTGTTTATTCTTGTATCTACCATTGAATTTCATAGTGCTAAAGCTAGCATCAAAGGTAAGGAAATTTATTGAGTTGAACTTCAGTGTTAGCTCAAAGAATAAAATGACATCTGATGCGGGGAGAAAATGAACAAACATTTTTTTTATTGAAAACAAAGGAAGATTCAAGTAAAGTTAAAACAATAACCATGTTGATTGCCTTCGTGCATGCTGGTCTTCTCCAGAATCTGTCAACTTTATGTAAAGGTGATAGTACAAGATGAGTTCTCAGATAGTCCTTTGCGATGAATGCACTGTTAATTCTCTTTTCCATGAACATTCCTTCGCCCTTAATTTCATGTTTCAGTAAAAGGGAAATCCATCTCCCTGTTAAAGTCTATTTCTGAAGCAACATTCATTCGTCCGTCCATATAATAAGCATTTTGCGTTACAAGAGACTTCCTATCATGAGAAGAGGCCAATAAATACAAAAATGAATACTCAAACCAAGCACACTAGTCATACCTACTAATTTCCAGCTTCCCATCATTTATATACTTGCTAGAAAACCCAATTATATAAAAGTCCAATGTGGCCTATGACATGAAAAAATGGTGCAACACTTGTTGGAGAAATATAAGGACTCAAATAACTATGATATGCTTAGTTACGGAGGTTGTAAGATTATCACAAACTAATCTTCTAAATTGCTGCTGCATCATGTTATGTATGTTCTATGCCTGTTTTTCTATGCATGCTGCTCATACATTTA
This sequence comes from Phalaenopsis aphrodite, assembly GCA_003013225.1. Lineage (NCBI taxonomy): Eukaryota > Viridiplantae > Streptophyta > Magnoliopsida > Asparagales > Orchidaceae > Phalaenopsis > Phalaenopsis aphrodite. The sequence continues at coordinate 1,166,801 of NEWO01000236.1, read as the reverse complement.
CTAATTTCAGTAGGCATATCATGGCTATTGTTGGGTTATAGAAACAAGGTAGTTCGATTAAGCTGGAATCCTGTCAATGACTGATACTTCTGGCAGTAAATGATGGTTATAATTGGATGATTGGAAACAAGGAAATGCTGTCAAGCTGGAGGCCTTTCAATTGCTGATACTTCTTACAGTAATTGGTGTTTCAAAAAATTTGTTGGTTTTTAAAGTTGAGTTTTTGTTTTTGATTTGGTGACTTTTTCTATAATCATAGCAACTCTTGGCATACTGTAGATCAGTAATAAATTTAATTTTTTTTGAAAGGTATCAACAATATTGATGGATAAGACCACTTTGTAGAAAATTTGAAGTGAATATTTAAATAGTGAACGTTTTAGATTTTTCTTTAAAATTTTCATATATTTTATTTTGAACTTTTGGAAATTTTTTTAGTGCTGGGGTTATGATATTTTTTCCACGTTTATTATGTTCCATATAACATATTCAGCGTGATCGCCATGTTTATGCTGTGGACCCTTCTTTAATCTTTATTTGTGCTAGCTCTATTAATATCTTTACTGTCTTTAACTTGGAAACTGGCTTGCATGCATTCATAAAAGTGATGCTTAAGGAAACATGTTTGTAGTAAAATAATATACTTTGTTTTTCTGAAGTTTAACCTGATCTCTTTACTGTTACCATGCAGCTTGATTTTAAGCTTCACTTAAAATATCAGTTACAAACAATTCGAATAACCGTAACTGATATTTTACGTGAAGCTTAAAAGCCATAGTACACGGATACAGTAAAGACATCAGGATAAACTTAAAAAAAACAAAGCACATTATTTTTGGAGAAGTACAGAGAGAATAATGAGGATCTTCATGTGATTTCTATTAATTTTGAAAAATCTTACGATAAGATTCGAAGAGATGTCCTTTGGAGAGTTCTAGAGAAGAAATATGTTGATATGACTTATATTCAAATCATTAAAGATATGTATACTAGAGCCGTTACTTGTGTTCGAACAGAAGGAGGATTGACCAAATATTTTCCTATTTAAGTTAGATTACATCAGGGATCGGCTTTAAGCCCATACCTTTTTGCTTTAGTTATAGATGCTCTCACTGGGCATTCACAAGAGGATGTACCATGGTGTATGCTTTTCGTTGATGATATCCTTCTTGTGGATAAGACTAGAGAAAGTGCTCAAGAAAAACTTGAATTATGGAGGTCTACATTGGAGTATAAAGGCCTTCACCTGAATAGAACTAAAACTGAATATATGGAATGTAATTTTAGTACTAGTAGCTCTAGTGACAGAGTTGTAACTTTGGGTGATCAAATTATTAAAAGGTGTGAACGCTTTAGATATCTCGAGTCTATTGTTAAAAGTGATTGTGATATAGATGAGGATGTTATCAGTAGAATTCATGTTGGTTGGTTGAAGTGGAGGAATGCTTCGGGCTTATTGTGTGATAGAAAAGTATGACTTAGACTGGAAGGAAAATTTTATAAGATGGTGGTGAGACCTGCAATGCTCTATGGCGCATAATACTAGTCTTTAAAAGAGAAGCATAAAACTAAGTTAAGTGTTGCTGAGATGAGAATGTTTAGATGAATGAGTGGCTTTACACTTAGAGACAATATGCAAAATGAATATATTCGTGATAAGGTTGGTGTAGCACCGATGGTAGATAAAATTAGAGAGAGCCATTTTAGATGGTTTGGTCACAGTAAACGTTGACCTTCTTATGAGCTAGTTAGGAGAGTAAATGTTTTAAATTCGACTTATATTAAGAAAGACAAATGTAGACCTATAAAGACTTAGGCATATTGTATAAAAATGATCTTAATTTATTAGATTTAAATAAAAATATGACACTCAATAGAACACAATGGAGAAAAATATTCATGTAGCCGACCCCACTTAGTGGGATAAAAACTTGTTGTTATTGTTGCTGTTTTTGGTCATTTGAATTGTTTCTCTTCTTTCTGAGCACACATTAGTTTATATTTTGGGCTTATTTTTCTTTCCATTACTATTTATTAGCTTTTTTTTGCACATTTAGGGCTATTTTATGTCTGATGGAAGCTCTTTTTTTCTTTTTATTTGCATGCAATTGGCCATTCTCTGCCAGGAGTACCTGTTGTTTCAATGTAAGATCTTTTCCTTTACTTTATTTACATGCTATATAGTTCATCCTAATGTGTAATTCTATAATAGTTTCTGTTCATCAGTTAGTTTTACTTGATTTTGCCTATGCAACAAATATTTTGTGGAGTAACATTTCTTAGTAGGGCAACTATTGATGTGAACTTGAATTATTCTAGAAGTGTGTTAGGCATCTTTTTCTACCTCTCTCACTCTCTCTTTGCCTCCCTTTCACACACTTCCTAGCCCAATTTGATTTGGTTGTGCTTGGTATCATGATCTATATTTTGTTGGTAGAAGAAGAACATGATCATCACGAAAACACAAGTTGAAATTAGCAGGATAACTACCAGTTCACCATCATCACAGAACACATCACTTTCAAGGTCGATTTAGGAAGATATAACATGCTTGCCACCATGCTAAGTTTAAAAAAAAAGCGTAATCTCATCTGTATTGCTAAATATGGCAAGTTACAACACACACTATTGGAAAATCACCACTTTCTAGCTAAAAAATCATCTTGAAAATATTAAATTTCTATCGGAAATTGGTGTTACCGACAAAATACTTATGAATTTCAATCCTCCATAAAGTTATTGATTGAAAATGCATTTCGATGACAGGAAATTTCAGCTTAAATTTTTTTTGACTATTTTCAACCGATATTTCACTAAAAAAACAGCGATGGAAAAAAGCAAGACAAATGTTGCCTATTTTGCCTGAAATTTGAGCAACAAAAAAATCGGCATACTCTTGGATTTATTGGTCGTAATTGTGCCTTCAGATTTTTCAGTGGCTTTTTCCACTAGTAAAATTAGTTTAGAATTTAGGGTTTAGAAAAAAGAAATGGTTGAAGTTTCACCGCAAAAATGTGTTGTGACGAAAATTATACCAAAAGTCTGTCGAAAGATGTTAGGTGAAAGAAAAAAAAATCTAAAGAGCCTTATACAATGTTATTTGTACATCTGCAACACAAAAACATAATGAGCTATTTTGTTGAAGTCTCACAATTGCCTAGTATCAAATAACCACATTATATATATATATATATATATATATATATATATATATATATATATATATATATATATATATATATATATATATATATATATATGAAGGTACAGTCCTTGAAATTGTTTCCAAAAGATATATTATTGCTTATAATTGCTCAATGAACACAAAAATAATAATTTGAAAATTCTAATACTCATCTGTTTCCTCATCTTCTTCCTGCTCCTCATACTCTTCCACTTCTTGTTTTTCAGAACAAATACTTTGTTTACATAAACTCGTCGAATCTCTATAACATTGTGTCGATCCACAATTGATCCACGAATGTTGATATGTTATATTATGCAATACAATGCAGGGGGTTATCTTCCAATTACTTATTTCTATAAACCTTTTTAAAAGTCGGTATTTATTGTTTTTAAATTTTATTAATATACAGTACCTACACGTTACCATTCTTCTTTGACACTCGGTATGTGGAATTGAGCCTCTAATATTTAGAGTTACTCATGCCCCCAAAATCCGATGTTTGATTTTGTTTGGCCTACCCCTTTTAGAAAAATAATTAGGGGAGGCTCAAACTCTGCATAGCTCAACCCACACTTCATCTCCAATTCGGAGCAGTTTTTGTCTTGACTTGTGTATGTTGGTGAACATATCACCGAAGGGAGTGGGACCTCTAATCTGATAATCTCTTCTAATTAATTATTGATGCTCTATAAACCACTAAAACCACTTTTGTAATATTCAATATATTATTAGATTCATTAAAAGTAAAATATCAACAACAATTTAAGTTAATATGGCTTAGTTAATACTTAAAATTCCCTGATTCTTGTTGCACACTTTTAGTGAAATAATTTTTTTAAGATAAATATGTTGCATCATATTTTCTCCACGTGATACCTTTGATATTATGTATAGCTTGTTTGGAAGGACATGAATTGCAAAAAAATATTGTTAGCAATTATATATTAAAATAAAACGTAAGTGAGAAGTAATTATATACTTATTTATCTCTGTCAGGTTTAATGTAAGTGCATGATTTTGTACTGACCACACTATGCTCAACATGAATTGAAGTGCCTGTTTGACATGATGGCGGCGGTGGTGGTGTTATATGGTAGGTCCAGAAAGAGTGGAGTAAAGTGATTTTAGGATGATTTGGGGAGTAATATGTTGGTGTTTGTATGGGTGAAGTACTATGTTGTAGTGAAATCGATGTGGTCATGATGGTGACATTAAATCTGCTATTCATCTCGTAGTGAGGACGGGAAGTAGTTTTTGATATTGAAGTTAACCCAAACCACATTAGGAAAAACAAATATTATTACTAGAAGCAAATAGTTGGTTACAATCAAACACACTTGAGAGAAAAAAATACAACACACAAGACACGCAAACTCACGTTCGGGCGGCCCGGGTGAAGCTGGCGACGGTTAGAGGGCTTGGTGGGGTAGCAACAAGGTAGGGATGGGGTTTCCAGGTTGTGGATGAGGAGCGGTAACAATTATGGGCAGTTGGAACAGTAGGGAAGCAAGGGATGGCTGAACAATAGAAAAACAACAAGGTGGAGGCGTTGTAGCAATGACCAAAAGCTGGGATGAGGGGAAACAGCTGTCCGGGAGCTTGGAGCAGTAGAAAACAGCTCGGATGGGTGTTTCTGGGTGGCGACAACAAGCAGGAATGACGATGGCAGTGACAATGAAGGCGTGGGAATGCAAGACAGCCCAAGGGGTATTGCCTTGTAGCTTCGACATTGAAAAGGATGGCTGGGCGGTGAGGAACTGCAGGAAGAATGAGATTGCTATCGGGGTGACTGCAACAATGAGGAAGCATGGTATCAAAGCGAGAGGGATGCGGGAAGAGGTAGGGAAGATGATCACCACCGAGAAACTAAGATACAACCATAAAATACAACTCTCTAAAGGAAGAAGAGAAGCTGGTGGCTATTCTGATACAAAACACACAAAAAAACTTACCTCCAAATCGAATACAATACATATATAGGAAATGAATATAAATAAATGAATGATAAGAGGAAAGAAAGTATAAGTAAAATGGGGTAATTTCGGCGCCTCCCCAACAATAGCTATTCCCGCGGTACTATAGCAGCTGCAATACCACAAAAATTTTGAGCGGTAAGCTCCTGTGTTAGTTTTTTTCATTATCTTGAAAATGGTAGTGGTTGATTTGAAAGGGTCCTCATCGCCACCACTTGATGTTATCTAAAAGAAGAAATAAATTTTTTCGATCATCAAATAAAACATGTCAATTTGCTAAATGAAAAAAAGTGCACAATCAACCACATTATGTATAATAAGTAAAATAAAAACATTCTAACCATATACGCACATGTTATGTTATTCTTTCCGATAAATAAGTATAAGTTGTGTTTAAAATTTTCTCAATATCATTATCTTATTCATTAGTCGAATGAATGAGGTTATTTCAATGCCTCCCCCCACACTAGCTATTCCCGCGGTACTATAGTAGCTACAACAGCACAAAAATTTTGAGCGGTAAGCTCCCGTGTCAGTTTTTTTCATCGTGGTCGATTTCAAAGGGATCTCATCGCCATCACCTGATGTTATGTAAAAGAAGAAGAAATAAATTTATTAGATCGTCAAGTAAAACATGTTAATTTGCTAAATGTAAACAATCAACTGCAGTATGCATAATAAGTGATATAAAAACATGCATGCACATTTTATGTTATTCTCTCAAATAAATAAGTAGAAGTTGAGTTGAAAATTTTCTCAATATCATTGTCGTGTTCACTAGTCGAATGACTAACTTCCTCATTTTTGCAAGTAGTATCTTTTAAGTTTAACACTAACTTAACTTCATCACTTAGAATTCGTAACACTAATATCTCCTCTTCCTAATGAGCATGTTCAATAATATTTTAAACATTAACTTTTGCTCTTAGTTTGGTATTGATTAAAATTTCCTAGTTTTTTTTTTTTGTTCTTTCAGGATTTTAAGATAATAAAATTGGATGGCTTGATACATTTGAATAAAACAATCAAACATTATTATAACTCCTATCTCAACCCATTTATTCTTCACTTCATGAACCGTTTTTGTTGTTATTCTAACATTGTCATCCAACATACAAGTTTACAGCTTATACATACTATGAAGATTCAATCCTCACCCATAATTCTCAATAAAGTGAAAAACGTTGATCCATGAATGACTCTTATTCACATAAAATTGAATTTCATTTTCATAAAAGTATCTTACAATATATAAACATACTCTATTTATATGTTCTTTTTTAGAAGTTAAAGGAGAAACCACCCACACTCACAATTTTCATCTCCATCCACACAACAAATCTATCAATTGGTTTTTGATTTCCTATATTATAAGAAAGTAAATTACTTGCACTATCAGAATAATCAAATTGAGTACCAAAATAAGAACTATTCCCAATTATCCCTTCTCTATGTTTGTGCACTATTTCTTTTGTGGTGATAATGCTTTAAATATTCAACATATTTCTTCTTGAATTCGTGTGACACTTTTTCATTTGCTTCAACATTTAAATATATACAAGCAAATAATTTTTATGCAAATGATTTCTCACATTCCTTAAAAAGTTTTGTATTACTAAGGAAATATACTTGTTCTCAACGGCTCAAATAATAAACTTGTAATACATCAGTTCAACTAAATTATATTCAAGATTATTTAAACTTATTCTATTAATATTTAGTGCAATTATATTCTGCACATTAAAATACTAATAAAATTTTTTCATTGCTTAGCTATTTATAAATAATGAATTGTTTACATTTTAATTACAATCACTTCATGTCCTATTGATGTTGCTAGCAAATAATCTTTATTTCACTAAAATTCCCTCATTTTTCTTATACTCCTAACCTTTAGTGTTTTATATTTTATTATAATTATCTGCCATATTTTCCCAACTTGGTTTCTTATTGAGAAGATCCCTCTTTCTCATCAAAGGTTTAATATTAATCAAACATGTTTCATCTGTACCAACAAAATGATTGTTATAAAAAAAGTTAGCCTTCTTTCTTAATTAGTTAATTAATTATATTAAATTTTTAAAAAAATCTATAACAATTTATAACTATCACAATAATAAAAAACATTCAAATGTAAATTTCAAACATATTTATAAATTTAAGATAATATTTTAGAATGTATAAACCTAATTAATTTTAAATATCAAGAAAGTATCACCTATTTCTAAATACTAAATCCTATATATATATATTAATGCATCAAACTTGGAAAGCTAATGGGAAGCTTACGATAATTTCACAAAAGACTCGGATCGACGGCAACTCACTGGAAAATCACAATAAAGAGGGAAAAGTGGTGGAAAAATCCAATGGACGGTAGAGAAGAAGACAATGGAGATGAAGAGGCTCCAACAAGGATGCTCAATAGAGAGATGAAGCGAGGCCTCAGAAGGAACGCTGTGAGGCTTGGACGAGACTTTTATTTCTGGCTTGGATGGGACTTTGATGCTTGATAGAGAGACGAAGTTGAAGCAAGAACACAGTGAAGCTTCAATGGGATTGTGCTCTACATTGCATGGCTTAGACGCGGCTTTGGCATTGAGAAGAAGCTAAAGCTGAGACGCTTGAATGGGCTTGACATTATGCTCGATGTGGTGAAGTGGATAGTGGGCTCGTCAATGCTCGAAGTGATGAAGTGGATGTTGTACTTGGGACGATGCTTGAGCACGAACCCTAACATGCACGGGCTATTATCTGTGTTATTCATGGATGGTGGTATAAGATAATTTATTTTAACTTAAAAACTAAGACTTGCCTCAAATGCTTAATTTCAAAAGGACATAAGCATCACCTGAAAAAAAGAAGCTTAATCCTGGAGGCTATCTTTCAGTCCCTTAAGGTGGGTGCCTCAAATGATTTTTTAATTGCTACTGAAAACTACTTCTCCAAAGCTTGAAATATGAGCTTGCATGCATCTTTGGCAAACTAATCTAAATTGAATCAATACAATATTTTGCCAAACCATATAAGAACATCGTTAGTGGCACATTCTTAATTGCATAAATGAAAAATAAAATAAAAAATCAATTCGAAAGAAACTATCATGTTTATGTTGTACCTAGATCATTGCTTAAATGACATTTTTAACAAGAGTAAACATGAAGGTTCTATATGTACTTGACTTGAACAAAATTTGGTTATGTTGAATTCAACATTTTATATTAATCAAGCTAAACATTTTTTTTATTATGTGCTTCGTATAAAGTAATCCATTAATTAGAAAAATCAAGTTTTAACAAGATTTCTCTGGAATCCACCATTTCCGATGGATACAAACAAGTTCATCATCTTAAATAGCAAAGCGAGATATATAAATATATTTGATGGAAGACTTCAAGTGGATTCACAAGATGTATAAAAAAAGATCTCAATAGAATTGATAGTAAACTCTTGGAATCAAGACACATTGAAAGTGGACTTTATACTAGATTTTTCTAGAATTTCAAATATGTAGACATCATATCCAATACATTGCAAAATTTTAAATAGTTGTCTTTTTGCATTCAATTTCTTAGAAATTCTTGATGGAAAACTATATACCTCATGTTAACATCAACTGGAAGATTATAAATAATTGTCATAATTTTTAGCAACTTTCTACAAATGTCTTTGAACAAACTGTGCATATATTTGTGAAAGATTGTGCAAATCGTAGTCATGGATTCTATTATAAGGTCAACAAGATCAATAAACTTAATCTTTTGACAATTTCAAATGGACTCATGCTAGTAGATCTATTGGTAGATCCATTGTATACAAACTTAGGCATTGTCACTTTCAAATCCTATCTAGATACATGGTCTTTTAACAAACTATATAACACATTTTTCAAGTTTCTTTTAACCCTTTTATTTTGTTCATCAAATTGTGAATGATAAGTTATTGAAAATTGAAGTTGTAATTAATTTTCTTTCGATGTTTCTCTATAAGTAATTCATGAATTCTTTGTTAGTCATATTTGCTTTATGCAAGCCATATAATTTAACAATTACATTAAAATAGAACATAGTGATACGAGAAGCATTAGTAATTTATCCTATGATATGTAATATGTTATTTAGGAAATATGATTTGTTATTAAAAAATTAGTGTCATTCTTTTTCAATGTTTGTGGCAAACCTAATACAATATCCATATAAATGTCCACACATGACTTGCATGGAATTGAAAAAAAGTGTATACATTACAACCTTGTGCTTTATTTCTTATCTTTAGCAAGACTTCTCAGCCCTACATTACTCTTTTTATACTTGACTAAAAGTATTTATCTTCAATCACTCCAATATTATCATCGTTTTCGTAATGTCTAAAATATCATACATAAGTTGTATTCAAGTACATAAAATTTCAAGATTTGGTGCATTCCTTGGTGAAATTTTAATCTTGGCATATCGTTGTTTTTTGGATAGATCAAGGATATCTACTTGTTCCTCGAAGTGGGAATAGATAATGCATTTATTGCTTGTGAACAGGTTAAAAGCTACTGCTTATAGATAGTCTGAGTGATGCATTTTTCATATCAAACTAAATATCCCTTTTTACCAGGTTTCTGAAAAAACTTCTTACGGAAGATTTGCCTGGACTTTTTGTTCGTCCAAGAAAGATTGTCCTTGATTTCCAGAAGGGCAAAGCTCTTGGTCCTGTTACAGATAACTTAAAAGCTGATACAACTGAAGAAGGAAACAGAGATTTTGTAGGGGAGTTATCTGTGACTCTTGTTGATGCTCGCAAACTTGCTTTTCTGAGAATTGGTATCTATGCTGCTTTTGTTTTGCTATTTTCTTTCATATGTATTCATTGTTTTTGGTCGCGAATGAGCTACAACAGCTGAATTCTTTTTAGGCATTTCTATAGGATTTCATTTAAATTGAAAGTTTCTTTTCTAGTGACCTTTGTGTTTTTTTTTTTTTTTTGAAATAAATCCTGCCATTCTGGCAGTTGTTGCAAGACATGAATATTGTCAAACTGGTACTCGTGAATTTGGCTTGAGAGCATTCCGAGCCTCATCTTGAGTATTGAATGTAGTATATTTTTATTATTCTGTCACTTCTAAGAGAGCATGGATTAAATTCCTTTTATTGTTTGTTTGATTTAACCGCTCTGAGTCTAAGTACACATTAGTATTTAATTAATCATATATGCTATCATTTATTTTACCTGATTGCATTTACAGGTAAGACAGATCCTTACGTTGTTTTAAGACTAGGCAATCAAGTGATTCGAAGTAAAAAAAACAGCCAAACAACTGTCATTGGGCCACCAGGGGAGCCAATCTGGAATCAAGTAAGCCCTATTTTTATTATTATGCGTTCATTATAAAATTCTTCTTTTGTAGCAAAAATATTTCCATATATTGCTTCTTTTGCCTTAATTCAATGATTTGGAATTTTCTTTTGAACAGGATTTTCTTCTATTTGTTGCAAACCCTAGAAAGCAGAGATTGCAAGTTGAAGTTATAGATTCGTTTGGTTTCAGTGATTTCAGACTTGGAGCAGGGGAGGTATATTATATTTTTCATACGCATAGTCTTGAAAACATGTTTGATTTAGAAAATTTGAATTTTGTAAGTATCATATTATTTGACTTGATAATGTGAAATTGTCTGATCTTTTCTTCTGGATGGAAATGTGGGATACCTTAGAATTTTTTTTTTATGCCTTGATCTTGCTGAGGTTTTTTCTCTCAATTTAGATGCCTATGGGATTTTGTAGAAACAAAATTCTTGCTAGTGGAACTTTCAGGATGGATTATAGGTTTTGATATCTGGAATGAGAATTATGATTAGATTCTTACAGCATTAATTATTAAGAATACTTCTATGATTTAACTTTATTCGGTCATCTGTATCAGAAGCTTATCAAACATTCTTTCGACCTGAATCCATCATGATATTCAATTAATTGGTGGTTCATATTTATTTCTTCTATTGAGAGAATGATTATGAAACAATGTTGGCGCAGTAATTTCAAAACGATGTCATTTACTTCATATTTCTTGTTTTTTCTATTAAATGCTATAATTAGTGAAGTTCTCTGGAACTTGACCGCAAGAAAGTTTATTTGCAAACTAATATGGATTTTTTTGAAAAATTGCTGAGGCTCTGTTTGAACTACTATGCTTTCTGGAGTAAACGATAATATATGCTTTGTTGTCTCTAGTTATCTCTTACATTTTCTATAAAACTGACTTGGGCCTGACTGAATTAGTTTCTATTAAAGATGATCTGATGATGCCCAAATTAAGGGATTTCGGCTTGTTTCATCCTGCTTTATCTTCCATGACCAAATTCTGCATGTATATCGACTGTAAAGTATTATGAGCATCTCAATTGTGTTCTACTTTTGGTAATCTCGGTCTGCATGGATGGTTGTGAGAAAGCACGGGCCTACACAGGTTTTAGGGGTGAATGACCAGATGTTATGGCTGATGTGAATGTCAGGGAATATTGGACATCTGGGTTTGGTTGGGAGGTTCAACTTTTCAAGCTTGTGCAATATTAGCAGGAACATTCAGAACTATCAACAGTTATGATCTAAAAGCTGCTAACCACAAAGGCTACTACCAGTTTTTCTTAATCCCTTCATGCTATTTATGTAAATGATTGTATGATCAGTTGGATTTAATTTTGTCCATAAATATTACTAAAATTTTCTAAGGAATAATAATATGGCAAAAATTATAACAAGTAGAGAGAAAATGAGAATCTAGGGTGATCAGTTTTGGAATTAACTAGATACAAACAATACAATTTTTAGATATAAATTCATTCGATGTCCTAGACCCTCTATCTATAAGCTTGGGTTAAGGCTCAACTTTATAGGAAATGATAAATTTCAATGTAAGTAAGAAGTTCATAAATACAAAAACAACAACAACAATAACAACAATAATAACAAGCTTTTATCCCACTAACGAGGTCGGATGCATGAATCTTTTTTCTTCATTTTGTCCTATTGAGTGTCATATTTTCATTTATTTCTAATAAGTTAATATCATTTTTTATACAACATGCCCAATGCTTTTTAAGTATATCTCTACTTTTCTTAGCGTAAGTCAAATCTAAATATCTACTCTCCTAATAGGGTCATCAGACCTGTGACCAAACCATCTAAGGCATCTCTCTCTAATATTTTTTTGCCACTGGAGCTACTCCAAACCTTTCAAGGATATATTTGTTTCACATTTTGTCTCGTAGTGTAAACCCACTCATCCACCTTAGCATTCTCATCTCAACAACCTGATAAAGGCAACCAATTTCCTCTTTCCTTTTCAATACTGGGGTTTTTAGGTACTTTTGGATGACCTGTTTAATCGTTGTTAGTTAGTGCCACATGTGAAATCCTAATAAAGGCAACCAAGTTCCTCTATTTTTTTTTATGCTTGGGCTTTTGAGGTACTTCTGGATGATCTTTTTTTGGTGATATGCATATGTGACACACATGAGCTTGATATTAAGTGAGCTAAATACAACCAAGAACCCCTGTTTTATAAGGTTCTCCTTTCTTCTTGTTATCACAGTTTTCGGTGGGGTTAGTGTACTTAGTCTTCAGAGACCTCGTGCCCGCACAAACCGTAATTAATTACTGTTTTTGTCAATTTATAAAGTGCATGTTTAATTTATGTTCCATCGATTATTGATATTTTAGATATTTTAAGTTTTATGTTGTTTGTAATTGTTTTTCTCTTTTTTTGATTCCTTTTATTTTTCTTTTTTTGGGTTCGCGAGGTCCATGATGATACGTTTGACCTTGTAGGTTCTCCTGGATGAATGTTAGTCGCTGTTAGTTGGTGTCACGTGTGAAATCCGATAAAGACAACCAACTTCCTCTCTTCTTTTCTATGCTTTGGTTTTCTAGGTACTTCTGGATGACCTTTTTTTAGTGATATGCATATGTGGCACACAAACTTGGTATTAAGTGAGCTAAAGACAACCAAAAACTTTTTTTCTTATAAGGTTTGTTGTCTTATTGTAGTGACAGATTCGTTGGTTGGTATATTGAGTTCTTTAAGACTTCACACTTGCACAAAACTGTAATTAATTACTTCTGTTGGTAATTTCAATTTTTGTTATGACTAATGAATTGTTTTTTGAATTATTCAAGAAAGATGAGCTCTAGGATTTCAGGGACATTCCGATGAGTGCTCTGCCACTACGGTCTACAGACTTCTCTACTGACGTCACGTCAGACACAGCTATAGGAGAGTTCTACAAGTATCTGCGTGACATCACGGAGAAATGTGACTTCTTCAGGTGGGCAGACTCTTAGGCAGATTCCAATGCCGATAATGATCGGTGTTGGATGGTATTTCTGGAGAACGAAGTAGCTCGTGATATTCTCATCTCAACAACACTTAACTTAATTTTATGCTTCTCTTTTATAGACCAACATTCTACGCCATAAAGCATTGTAGGTCTAATTGCCATCTTATTAAATTTTTAGTCTAAGTGGTACTTTTCTATCACACAATAGGCCCATTGCATTCCTCCACTTTAACCATCCAGCTTAAATTCTAATAATAACATCACTTTGAACAATAGACCCTAGATATCTAAAGCATTCACTTCTTTTGATGATTTGATCACCCATTGTTACAACCACACCACTAGATCTACTATTACTAAAGTTACATTCCATGAATTTAGTTTTAGATCTACTCAAATGAAAGCCCTTAAACTCTAAATTTGACTTTCATAATTCAAGTTTTCTTTGAACTCTATCTCTAGTCTTATCCACAATAAGAACATTCATAACTAAGGCAAAAGGATATGGAGTTAAAGTTGATCCTTACTGTAATATAACTTAAATAGTAAAATAAATGGTCAAGCCTTCTTGTGCTTGAACATAAGTATCAACTCTAGTATAGATATCTTTACTGACTTGAATATAAACATTATTAACTCCCTTTTTCTAGAATTCTCCAGAGTACTTCGCTTGGAACTATATCATAAGATTTTTTTTCTTAAAATTAACAAAATCAGTTTTAGATCCTTCTGACTCTCTCTGTACTTCTCTATCAAACCTCTCAATAAATGTATACATGTGCTATGTTATGACTAGTGAGATTAATTGGCTATTTGGCATAACTTGTGCTAATTTAGAGCTATAATGAGATTTAGTTAACGCTATGATATCTTAGGACATGATTAGGCCAATAAATTGATAAATTTATAATCCTAAGGTGATTTGAGACACTAATGTCTATATTGATGATTCCACCTATGATACTGATCAGACGTAGAGAGTTTTGTTAGAAAGATTATCTCGCGAAATTATAGCTATAACGATGTTCTTATATGGTTTGGCAAAATATTGTATCTATTTCTTAGACACCCATCTGAAGAAGTTATAGTTCTTTGGTCTATTTCTTAGACACTTGTAAAATTGTCTCTCATAGCAATGCTTTTATTGCCGAGTAAGCAGAGAACACTACAGTCTGCAGTAACAGTACAATACTTTGGAGACACCGAAAGACCTTGAGCTCATTTTTTTAGAAGATTTAAAATAAAAAAGCACAGACTCTTAGATGCAGAATTGGTAAAAAATAATAATAGAAATATACAATTAAAGTTTTATAAAGTTGTGAGGTATAGAGCACAAAATATAAACCAATGAATAATCTATCATTACAAGAAGACTGTAGACCTTAAAAAAAAGGTTCTTAGTTGCATTTAAACCACATAATACCAAACTCATATATGTTACAGAAGTATATTACCACAATGGTCATCCAGAAAAATCTCAATAGTCATGACTAGAGAGACCATTCTTGTGTGTCACAAAACCATATCATCACAAAAGACCTTTCACAAAAAACCGAACAGTCCTTTACCCGAAAAATAAGGGTTTTTTTGTTGTCTTTAAACCATGTAATGTCGATATCCTCACAAAGGCTGATATGATTTGTAGGAAAATCATATCATCACAAAGGCTATCCATCAGAACCCTTAAGGTCATTAATGTCATCATAGACCTCAAAACTAAAATAAAGCAACAAACAAGAAAAAAAACTCTATATGGTTGCCTAAATGCCATCTATGTGGGAGAAGAATGAAATAGTAATTTTCATCGAATCACAATTCCACATCAACATCATTGCATATAGCATCATTATATTAAGCAATAATTGCTTTTCCAACACATTACATAAATAAAGAAAATGCAGTGTATAAAATCTTTTTACCCATTAACTATTGTACTTGTAATTTGCTCACACAACTCCATTATCTCCCCAACACCTTCCCCGTCTAGTGTACAAGAGTTCTGTAAATCTGATTTAGCTTGTGATATTGAATGACTTGGGCGATATTTGTATGCCTCGGTGAGGACATGTGATTGGTTCTCATCTGCACTTTTGAAATCAAAAGCATTATACGAAGGATGCCGACGAATAAAGTTATGGAGAACCATTGTAATGACCACAATCTTCACTTGTTTGCCGAAATGATGGGTAGGCATATCACATAAAATAATATATTTTTTTCGAAATCCCAAATGTCATTTCAATAACACCACGTAAAGATGAATCTATTTTTTTAAACATCTCTTTTTTACCCTAAGCTTTGTTGTTGGGTTTTTCAAAATCCGAAATATGATATTTTGTATCATGGAATGACTTGAGATATCCTCTTTGCAATGAATATTCAACATCAACTAAGTAATACTTTTCTGTTGTAAGTTTATTGATTAGTATTGTGGTGCTATAAATATTTTATTTATTCATATTCAATCAAATCTAAAGACGGCTTCGGAAAGTTGTATTTATCTGTTCGCGCTACATATTTGAATATACAAATATCATGGGCGCTTTCTTTCCATCCAATCATCATAAAAATGAATCACATTTTGAAATCACATACAACCATAATATTGTGTTGGACCCACAATATCCAATATATGTAATATTCTTACTATTAGACACGCGTGCATCCACATGTGTTTCATCAATTGTTTCAATACAGTTCTAGGTCCTTTATGTAAGGTGTTAGGGTTAACACACTTTAATGAATTTTGATACATATGAAGACAAAAAACTATCTTGAAATATGACATAACAGTGATCACAGGAAATCTGTAAGGGGTTGTTTTGGAATGTTGGGTCTTCAGGCCTTATAATTTCTGAGGATAAGCTGGTAAGAGTATCGAATCCAACCGAAAAATATCTATTGATTGTTTCTGATAAGTTTTATAATCGCTCCAAAGTTCCTCTTATAAACTCATTTTGTGATAAACTATAGACGGTTCTAGCTATCATCTCTGTTGAAGTTATCCTAGATGAGCCATGGAGTTCATAATTCCTGTGTAATATTTCTAACAGATCAATGTATAATGATGTTGACCTCATTTTTAGTTAGGTCTAGTTTTCTTCTTAGGGTTTAGAATCTAGCCTTAGGGTTTTCCCTTCGACTATCTTAGAGCCTTAGAAATGAGACGCATAAACTTCGTAATTCGAGCTTCCGACACGTTTAATCGTCTCAATAGGCATCGACTGCACCGTTATTTGCTGGAAACTTAAACAAAATTTTGAAACGATCGATTACGAACCGAAATTTCGTTAAAATTTTGAAACTTAAACTCAATTGTCGACTAAGCCGTCCGGCGACCCCAGATGACGAAACGGACTGCGCCGACGTGTCCGGGACGTCGAATTTAGTTAGGGGAGACACCAATTTTGATACAGCCTCGTGCACAAGCGAAAATGCAAAAATCAAGGAAATTTAAATATTAAACTAATTTTAGAGGGGATATATTTGCATTATATAGCCGGTGAGGGGGTTTTTCTTTTTCCCCTGAATCCCTATCCGCAGCTGCCTTATTGGTTCCGTTCTCGGATTGAGCCCTAGCCACGCCTTCCCTCTGGCTGGTTCCTCTTCGCGTAACGAGGAGTTGATTCCTTCCCCTCTCGACATCCTCTGCCCGAAATCTTCTCTTCCTGAAGTGCCTTTTGCTTCGTCTCACTAAGAGGGAGCCCATTTGCGATAAGTTGACTGGGTGCGTCTGTTCACTGGGTCATGAATGGGGAAACTCTTCCCCTTCTGGATGGTTCCTTCCTCTGTTGCCTTGGCTGCGGTGCAGTCTTCTTTCGGCTGGGGGTTTTGCTTCGTCCAAGTGAGTCCCGCGAGCCCCTTGACTTCTCCTGCGCTTATAAAACTCTGTGGGGGGTTTTCTCTATGAGGTTACGAAACTTGGAGCCTGGGGGAGATTCTGCCGAAATTCCTTCTCGGCTAAGTCATTGTGTGCTTGGTGTTTGGAGGCTCGGTAGCTTTTCTGTCGTTTTTGAAAGCTCGAGCAAGGTAACCTCATTCCCCTTCTCTGCCCTCCTTTTCCTCTTCTCTGCTCGACCGGGGCTGTGTATGGTTTGTTTCGGTTGGTATATTATGCTTGAATCATTGTTGGTTGTTGGGCTTTGAATTGGCTTGAACTGTTGGCATCTCCTGTTGGCTTTAGTTTAAATGCTGCATACTGTTTGACTTGTTTTAAATGCTCTATGATATTTGGATGGAAATGCAGGCTTCTGAAAGGCACGGTTTAGGTATCATGCATATGCAGGCTCTTTCCTTTTCTTTATCACATTGGTACCTATATGTTGAAATTTGAAGGTTATTTTTACCTTCTAAGGCAACGGTTTTCCTTGCTGAATTGATTTAATGTTAAGGTCTTTGAAATTTTACTTTGGGGGCTTAGCTTTATTCTTTGTTGCTGCCTCCCTATTTGAAATACATGTTGAATGGAATTTGGTTTTTAAGACTTTTTTTTTTGTGCTTGTTTTGGGGGCTTGGTTTTACTTCTTGTTGTTGCCTTCTCGGTTCGAAATGCATGTGCAGCTAGAATTTCATTTTTGGAGGCTTTTGGAGTTTGCTTTGGTGGCTCGATTTTGCTCCCTTACTATCCTAAATATACATGCATAGTTCTCTTTTATTTTTGAAGTTTTTGAAGGTCTTTGTGTTGGGGTTTGCTTGTTCTGCCACCCTACCCGAGGATGTTTATATGTTTTTTTTTTCTTTCGTGGGCTTGAGGCTGCCTTGCTTCTCCTATTCGAGAGCACCTGGATTGTTTTCTGCTATTGGGGTTTAGTTTATTGCTGTCCTTTATTCGAGAATTGGTGGGACCTTTTTTTTTGGTTGCTGTTGAGATGCTGTTTTTAGTTCCCTTGTTTGTGCTGGGGCTGGTGGCCTCTCCTCGCTGCTCCTGGCCATGAGTCCTTGCTTGTTGTTTTTCTACGTTGGGGCTGTTGGCTTTCCCTGCTGTCCTTGCCCGTGAACCTGTTGGAGGTTGGCTTGGGCTTGGTTTGCTCCCTGTTGCCCTTTGCTCGTGAACTTGTTGGATGTTGGCTTGGGTTTGGTTTGCTTTTCTGCTGTCCTTGGCTGTGAATCTGTTGGTTGGTGGCTGCCCTTTGCTGTCCCTACTCTTGAACACCTGGTTTGATGGTTCCTTCTGTTGTATCTACCCGTGGACAGCTGTTTGAGCTCCTTTATGTTGTGTTGGGTTTCTGCCTCCTTTGGAAGCTTTTAGTTTGAGATGGAATTGGTGAATTGAAATTTTTTAATTACTGTTATTTGGAAGAATTCGAATGCCCTTTTTCGAGGAATGATCTATGATATGCTTGGAGATGTTTCAAGGTCTAATTCTGCGGGCTAAATTGATTGCAATATAATAAAAAAGAGAAAAAAAGGAGAGTTTCTTTGGTTGGGGAAGGTTTGGAAATAGCTTAGAGGTTTCTAATTTGTCACTTAGAGATGTATTGGAATTAGCATTGGGGAGTGTGCCCCATTTCATTGCTCAATCGAGAAGTCCTGCCAGTCGAATGTTTTAGGTTAACCCTCCCACCACTTTGGTTTTCATTTCTAAATTAATTTTGGAGGCGGGATAATTTTCTTTTGCTTTTCTTGCTTTTTGGTTCATTTTCCTTGCTTCTTGGTTTGTGTTTTAGGCGCTTATATCCGAAACATAAGTCTACACGTATAGCGGCGGCTATATATGAAACCATCAAGCAAGGTTGTAAGTTAGATGGTTTTTTTTAGGGTATTAGGTCTTGATGATAAAAACATTTGGTGGTAGAGCAGAGTAATATTTCATCATATGACATCGGGACCCAACTCATGGACCCGGTGAAACGTATGATGATAATTTTATTCACTGACACTAGGCTAGTAGAACACCCTTGTCTTCTTAAGTTGTTGGTGGTCCTATTCCGGCGGTGCGATCGACTTGTGGACAATCATATTTCTATAAAAATGATAAGAACAGATACGATAAGAATAAATATGCTATTTACAAAAATATTTTGACTATAAAATAGATATTATTTTCTGTTATAAATTTTAAGTAATATAATTTGATTGTTCACATGTCAATTGTCGGTATTGGGCTAAGGAGTACCTCTCTAAGTTGGTATAGTAGGACACATTTTTAGTTGAATGCCGGGCTCTATACATACGGGAGAATACCTAAATCTGGCCTAGCCCGACCCGAATGCTTATGACTTTCTTTTTCTTCAAATTTTTGTGTGTTTTCCTACGGTTTTATCAAAATCTTTGTAGAGTACTCATGTTTTTCTCCAAATTCTCCTCGTGTTTTTTGACGGTTTTCTTCGAGTTACTGTGGGTCATCTGCCGCTTCTTCTCAAGTCTTTTCAGGATCCGCCAACCTGCCAGGTATACAAGTTTATTTTACATTTATAGCGTTTACTTTTGCTACTGCACACTTTACTGCATATACACAGTTCATGTCAGCAATATTACTGTTTGCTATTTATTATATTTCATAGCATGTGTCTGTTTTATAACTCATGTCACTTCTATAGACTTGCAGGGGACTTTTAGGTTAGAGGACCGTAGGACACTTGTTTTAGGAGGTACCCTGTAGCGAGCCACTGACCCAATAACTATACATTTATACACACTACAACCCCAAACTTATAATTGATATGTTAGGAAGCTTAGAGTAGTCTCTCCAAGAAGCAGAGCGCGGAAGCAGGCGGACGGAGAGCGGTGATTGAGACCACGACAAAGAGGTGTATGATGTCTTTTTAGAATTAAAGCCCAATTGTAGGATTAGTTGGGAAGTTATCGGCGTTCCCCCCATATCTGTGATATCCCCTATCTTTCACCCCATTGACTCCTCAAAACAACTGTTTCTCTTTTGAGCCACTCCCTTTTGATTTTCTTATATCTAACCCTTGAAAATTTAAACTTTGAAATTCTTGAAGACAACATTTCCTGATCTAAATTTAGGATTTTCTTAGGTGACTTCAGTTATTTGAAATTCTTGAAAACAACATTTCCTGATCTAAATTTAAATTGCTAAGACGAGAGTGAGAAGATTAATCTAATAGGTTATATTATACAAGAATATACTTGTGGAAATCTAATCGTATTTTAAAACTTCTTAAGAGTTATATTAGGCTAGTTCTTGGGTCTATTCCAGTGAAATTTTTGTTTATCGGGGCGAGACAATAAGGCATTTAGATTTTGATTAAATTAGCTCTATTGGATGTCCATTTAATAAAATCAATAAATAATAAATAAATTATTGTAGAATTCCATAATGAATTTTATTTCTCGCTTGCTTATATATATATAATAATAATAATAATAATAATAATAATAATTATTATTATTATTAATATGGAACAAAAAACCTTACTACTGCAAGCACTGCAAGATGTTTGGACACACAGTTAAGAACCAACGGTCAAAAGCAGGAACACACTGTTAGTGCACCCCATGTGTCTGAATGCGCTCCAGAAAAACCTGATGACAGCCAACCTAAGGAGGGAATCACCACAAGACAGGAGTTGGTGTGTGCCCCTGGGATCCCTTCTCCTGTTTTTACTACAACGGATAATGTTTGAACCGAAAATTAGGATAGTCCCGCAACTTCTATTCAGGAAGCATCAGGTGCAGAGGTAACAATTCACACTTCACATACATTGGAACCTATCGCGATGCCAATGACTGTTTTTCCTTCTACTGCTGTTCTGACATCAAATCAGACCGTGGATCACATGAACTAGTCTTCAGATGAAGCATGACATGTTTACACTTCTCGGGGGAAGAAGAAGATTCGGGGCACACTCCAACTTAGAAACTTAATGGATGATACTTTACTTACTTCTGGCAATGACACGACTTTTCAAAGTTTGTTGTCTGGCTTTTTTGTATGTAATTGGTAGATTGAAGCCATCAACCATCTGTTTAAGAGAGTTTTGGGTTGAGGTGTTGGTACCATTGTGATTGTCAAGAGGACTTGGTTCAGACTCTTGATAGTCCTGAATTTGTAAATTATTCCCTACTTACTCAATGGTCATTCTTTTGGTGTAGACGTAACATTCCTAATCATATATTGTACTTGAAGAGCTACCTTTTTTGAACTTCTTTCCTCTTGGATCTATTTTGTCACTTCCTTGTCTTGTCTTGCTAACTTCTCCAGAGGTACCCATGTCGGCCGCAGTAGCTATAAAACGAATGTCTGACCAAAGATTGCTGCCTGAATGAAGATTCCTGCCTGCTCACACTTCATCTGCGACTGGTTGAATTGTGTTGTGAACTCATTCATTGAATGGTCTCTCTGTTGTAGGTGGTGGAACCTCAGAGACATGTCCTAGAGGTAATGAGGTGGAAAGTATTTCTTCTGCATTTCTTTCCTCAGCTTTTCCCACTTGGTAACTTTATCACTGACTTCTCTCTTTGGCTCTGAATGTTCTCTCACCACAAGGAGGTACTCTTTTTGAAATTGAGGGCGGCTAATTTTAACCGTTTATCCTCTGACACTTTCTTATATTCGAAGATTTGCTCAACTGATTGCAGCTAGTTGATAAAATCATTTGAATTCATACTTCCAGCAAAATCTTGTGGATCCAATTTAATGTCAAAGTCCTTGTGTCCTCCATATGCGGGCTCCTCTCTCGACCTCCTTTGATATTGAATCTCAAAGCGACGGGGCTGATTCCTCGCCATTGATGTCTTCCCTGTGGAATGGATTCAGATCATCGTCCCAATTTTCCCTTCGACTCTCTAGATAGCAGTCGAGGGTATTCTTCCGTTGGATTCCATAATCAATCTTAGTGACCCTTTGTTGAAGTTGGCCGATCTCCCATTGTATCTCATTTTGGGTAGGTTTCAACATGTATCTCCGCGGTGGCATGATTAGGGTTTAGGTTTGGAAGGGGCGGTTGAGGATAGGAAAGAAAAAAATTTGGTGGAAGAGTAAGGCGGGTACTAGGAAACCTTAGGATAAGCTAGGGTTAGGCGAGCTCTGTACTAAATAATCCTGGAGTTATTCCGAGAAGCTAATAATTCAAAATATTATTGATGAAAACTCCAAGCTAAATCACACAAATATTTTTAAATATGAAATAAAGAACACAAGCACAAACAAACTCCTAGGGCGAGATCAGATGTGGCGAATCTGGCAAGACAACGAGGGGGAGATGGTCTGAGGGTTTGCGGCAACATGGAGGGAGCCTTGAAGGGATGGTGATTGCAATTGGAGTTGTAGGAAGGCGGCGTGGCAGCAAGTTGGGTGCTGGAGGGTTGATTGTAGGGGTTAAGTCGCAAGAAGGGTGGTGGTGTGGGCAGTATATGTGTAGGATATGCGGACAACAACAACAATTGGAGTTAGAGAGGTTGGTGTCGCTAGCAGGGAAGTATGTAAGGCTAGCGTTAGCGGCAACAGGCAAAGAGGGCTTAGCGGTCGCAACACAAGGTAGAGGGGCACAAGATGGAAACAATGAGCAAGGGAAGAGGATTATATGCGGGGTACGTCGAGATAGTCACCTCATAAGAGCAAGATACAGCCGGAGCAATATCTGTCCTCGGATACAATCATAAGAGGGAGAAGAACGCCTAGAGGAGGAAACCTTAAATTAAAATAAAATAAACTGAACCTTAGACAGAAGCAATATATATTTTTAGTAGGCAAAATAAGGGAGGGGAGAAGGGCGGTAATTCCCGCCCCATTGTAGTGTCATCTGGTGTAACTTCCTTGTTGGACTAGTACAAACATGATGGACCGGTTGGTCGTGCTTTAGCCCTCTGTCGAAAAAAAGGACCCTTGATTCAACTGCTCGGCTTGATGGGCAAACAAGAACTCTCGATTTTCACACATTTGATACTGGACAAGAGGTGACTGGGCCTTTGTCAAGTCGACGACTTGTGAGACATTGGCTAGAGCAAGCCGAATCGATGACAAATGACAAGTCATTTGTGTTGGACTAGCACAAACAATGACCGGTCGGTCGTGCAGCTCTCTGTCAAAAAAAGGACCCTTGGTTCAACTGCTCGGCTTAATGGGCAAACATGAACTCTGGATTTTCACACATTTGATACTTCGACAAGAGGTGATTGGGCCTTTGTCAAGCCGACGACTTATGAGACATTGGTGTCGGCAGCTAAAAGAAGGTTTGTGGGTTGCCCGTAAGAAGCTGTGGGTCGCTGGAAGTGAAGTCTCGTCGCCCGCTTCGGAAGGACGTTTTAATTTACATATATATATATATATATATATATATATATATATATAATTTTAGAAAGATATGAAATCAAACTGACCTCATATTTTTCTCAGTTTAAATGAAAGAGCACTCAACCTCAAATCCTGTATCTACCCGTAGGGATAAACACAAGACTTGAGGGTGAGGCTCGATCAAATANATATAATTTTAGAAAAATATGAAATCAAACTGACCTCATATTTTTCGCAGTTTAAATGAAAAAGCGCTCTACCTCAAATCCTGTATCTATCCCGAAGGATAAACACAAGACTTGAGGATGAGACTCCATCAAATAAACTAAGAAATATATGACATTCGTTTAGTCTGCGAAACCATTTTATTTGCCGACAAGTTCCCCTATTTAATACAAATAATTAAAAAAGATTTATTTTAGGCTGAGTTCGGAAAAACTTTCTATAAGGGCAATCCCCTATAGTTAATTACATCTTAAATGACTGAAGTCACCTAAGAAAACTCTCGATAGAAATCAGGGAATACTATCTTCAAAGAAGTTAAAAGGATATGACTTTTCAACGAAATCGGAGAAAGAGGTGTGAAAGTGGAAATGCTCGAAACTGGGACAATGTTGAGGAATCCAAATGAAGAGAAACTAGGGGAGACCACAGATCCTGAGGAGAACCTCAGCGACTTCTCAGTCCATCCTATGATTTGACTTCAGTTTTGAGAAGAAATTAGTAAAATGTTTCATCCTGCCAATTTTATTTAATTAGGACTTATATTTGCGTGATATGGTCACACAAATTGCCTAGAAGATATGAGGGTTTACGTCGTATCGGACGACAACCTCGCAACCTAGAACGAGTTAGGGCTTAAATCGTACAACAGAACTATACGAATGCCTAAAGAAAAAGATGGAGGATTTATGTTGCGCTAGGCAAACAACCTCGAAATCCTATGGATTGTTGTTTAATTTCTAGGAAAAGGAATAGTTTTGCTGGGGAAGACATGTTCTGCTGTTGAAGATGGTCGTGCTGCCCACTGCGCTAGCTCCAAGCTCCCCGACATGACGAGTTTAAGTTTTTTAGGGTGTCCAGTTATAGTGTCAAATCAAACGGTCCTATGGTTGTAGTCCTCTAAACATCCTATGTAAAAGGAAACCTGTTTGAAACTATATAATATAAAGTGTGCAGCGCAGGAACAAACAATAGAATGCATGTAGAACAGTAGTAGGCAAAAACATGAGCAGTATAACATGCTTTATAATACGGTAGCAGGTAGAAACAGGAAAATTATAACATGTTTTAAAGTACTGTAGCAGGTAGAAACAGGAAAATTAAGTGCTGTAAAAAGTAAAACAAACTTGTATGCCCGTGAGATCCTTCGTTCCTTAAGTATAACAAGCTTAAATGCATCTCAAAAAAGCAAAGTCTGGAAGAAAACGTCATTTAGGAAATCCGAGGAAAAACGGAAAACTCGAGAAAATCAATGAAAAAGACTCAAGTAAAAGAAAATCCTTAAAACTCTTGGTGAAATCCCGAAAGAAAGGAAAAGTAACACGAGTGCCCTGTCCCAAAACTTCGATAAAACAAAAAGAAGATTCGGATGAGGGGGACCGCAAGCACTCGTATGAGACTAGGCTCAGCTGTATATTTATTCTCGAGGGTCCACGAAGGCTACTCGGTCATCCGAATGTATAGAACCCGTCACTCGTCTACTTAGAGGGCAGTTTCATTGCCTAAACAGGTATTCGTCAGGTGGACAACCAACTTTAAAATTTATTTTAAAATTTATGTTTTTGACATACGCACAAATTTTAAACATGCAAAGAAGAGTTATCAATTTTATTTCGTAGAAAAATATGTTTTTGTTTGAAGATGGTTTATCAAAACTTAATTTTTTTTTTTAAAAATTTTTGTTGTCCATGAGTCGATTACGCTACCAGGCATAGAACTGCCAACAACCTGAGGAGGTTCGAACCAACTCCCGCTAGACTTATGTCGGTGAAGGATACCATATCCTATTGTTCATCAAATGCTTGGATCTTGATGTTATAGGATACGACATCTTTCTGCTCTATCTTCGGTGTGCCTTTATCATCAACACCTTACGCCCCAAAACGACTACTTGCGACCTTGTTTTATGGTTTCACATATAGCAAAAGGCTATACGTGGACACTTATGCATCGGACATAAGCGTCGAAAAACCGAACCAAGAAGCAAGGAAAAAATAACAAAAGTGGGGTGAGAGAGAGGAGACACTGATCCATCTAAAACACCGAAAAGGAGATTGAATCAGTTCTCAAAACTCGCATCGAAAAGACCTGGAAAAGTAGGGCCCAAGGTCTTTCTTAACAAACTTAAAGGACAAGCTCACGCTAATTTTCCCAAACCCCAAAGACATAGGATTAATCAAGTCCACCAAATGCTTTTCCAAAATGAGGTTTAAAATCTCCCAAGCTTCAAAAGAAAGTGACCTAGGGGAAACCACCATCGATATTTCCAAACTCATTTCAAAATCAAAATTCTCCAACTTTCAAATTAAATGGATAGCCTCATACATTAAATAAGCACGAAATCTTCCCATAAAGCCACATAAACGCTCACGGCCAGGGTCAGTAGAGAGGAGGAAGCAACCACTAAGGCTCTCAGCCAAGGCAAGGAACGGGGACAAAAGAGGTTCACGGCTAAAGCAAGGGATAGCTGTCAAGACCCATAACCAAAGGCAGTCCAAAAGATAACAAGTAAGGCTTACGGTTAAGGCAACAAAGGGCCCAGAAAAGAACTGTTAAAGCTCACGGTTTAAGGCAGCAAAGAGCAGCTGCTAAAGTCCACGACCAGAGGCCATCCAAAGCACAAGGCCCATGGCTACAACAACCCAGAGCACAAAGGAGGATCACGGCTAAGGCAAACAAAAGAACCACCAATGTCTACTATGCTTCCCTGACAAACCTAAGAGGTTAACTAAAGTAATTATAATTTTGGGATGGCAAACTTGATTCATCCACAACACTCAAGCCAATCAAGCCTAGTAAAGAGGACCAAATCACACCCAATGACCTCCAATAGGCTTCACGGGTAAGGACCAAAAGGGGAGGCTGCAAACCCAAGAAACAGCAAGCGAGGCTCACAACTAAGGTGAACCCGAATCAATTCCCTACAAGTTTTGATATACATAGGAGAGTACAAAACATCACCAATCTCTCAAAGTAACAAGTTTGATCCATCTATAATCATTCAAATGACTCAAACTCAACAAGAGGGGATAAATTAAACTCAAGAAATTCCAATGGGTCTCACGGGTAGAAGTAGGAACCAAAGCCAGCAAAACCTCCTCCAAACCATTTCTCGGGTGAGGGCCAAACAAAGCAAACCAAGTCCCCCAACTAGAGCCAAACCGAGCCCAGCAAGGCTAAAACAAGCAAACACAACCCCCACTTTAGAGCCAAACCGAGTCTAGCAGGGCTAAAACAAGCAAACACAGCCCCACTTTAGAGCCAAACCGAGTCCAGCAGAGGCCAAACAAAACAAACACAACCCCCAACTAGGGCCAAACCGAGTCCAGCAGAGGCCAAACAAAACAAACACAGCCCCCAACTTGAGCCAAACCAAGTCCAGCAGAGGCCAAACACAAGAGCTCTTAAAGCTAGGAAAAGAGCTTTAACACCTCAATAAAAGTCAAGACTCAAGTCTCCACAAAAATCAACATCCTATACTCCTGAAATGAAAACCGAGCACCAACAAAAACCCAAAGACGAGCCATTCAAGGCCCAAAACCGAGCCCAACAATATTAAAATCCAGACTCCCATAAAACATTAAAGATCCAACCATTTCAAGCCCAAAACCGAGCCCAACAGGGGCCAAAACCGAGTCATACAACATTAAAGATCTAGCCATTTCAAGCCCAAGGAACAACCTGCATGTCTAAAAACATCCCAAGCATGAAATTATTCCAACAAATATTTGAACAGGGGAGGAACTTCATGAGGAGCTAAACCAAGCCCTCAGAACAAGCTACAACACTTTCCAAATTAAATAGATTTTCTCATAGCATACATTTCAAGCCAGGGAAAGCCACAAGAAGCCAAAACCTAGCCCCCAAACATGCATACAACAGTAAAATGCACTCCCTAACATGCATGAAAGGCCAGATAACCTCTCCAATATTTCGTGCTAAATGAAAATAAGTGAAAAACTTCATAATACTCATCCCAACATGCTTGCAAGAGAAGCAAAAAAAAAAA
>NEWO01000236.1:1098533-1110527 GCA_003013225.1 Phalaenopsis aphrodite | reverse complement strand
ATAATTAGACTTATCCATATTTAAGTCTAATTAACTAATTAAACCTTATTCAAATGAGGTTTAATTAACCTTAAACCATAATTAGATTTATCCATAATTAAGTATAATTAAGTAATTAAGCCTTATCCAAATGAGGTAATGAGGTTTAATTAACCTTAAACCATAATTAAGTCTAATTAACCAATTAAGCCTTATCCAAATGAGGTTTAATTAACCTTAACCCTTAATTAGACTTATCCATAATTAAATCTAATTAATCTAAAATAACTTAAACTTAAGTTCAATGCATATTGAACTTATGTCAAATATATAACTTAGGTTCAACTTAACTTGAACCCAAGTTAACTTAAACTTAAGTTCAACCCATAATGAACTTAAGTCAAACCTATAATTTAGGTTCAACATAATTTGAACCCAAGGTAATCCAAACTTAAGCTTAATTCATAGTGAACTTAAACCTTAAGTTCAACTTAACTTGAACTTAAGTTAACCCAAACTTCAAGACCAATATACCTTGATCTTGAGTCAATCCAATTTAAATTCAACCGAAAATGAACCTAAATACTTCAAATAAATAAGACAATCAATTGTATTTCTTCATACTAATATTGTTTTGTAGGATTACCGAAGATACAAGACAAATTACATTTTAGATTGACTTTGCATGTTATAGGGTGTGCTAACTCTGTTTTGCAGGTATGACATTTTGAAGCGGATAATGAAGATTAAAAAAAATAAAATGACAAATAAAACAAAATCATGACAAGTCATAAAAATAAAATAAAACCTAAAACTTTTAGGATAGTCACTGAACAAAAATTATCAACTTCAACATAAAAATGACATTGATAAAACCATAAGAATGACATAAAAACAAAAAAAAAATTACATTTTCCTTAGGATTGAACACTGATGTTCATTACCTTCATTTTCCCTTGACATCAGAATTTCTTAGAGAGTGAATGTTTGACGTTAATCAGGAGTTTTCTTAGGTAATTATCTATGATATAATTAACTATAGAAGCTTGCTTCTATAACCCGAATAGAACCTCTAGTTACAAAATTTTCTATGATTTTCTCTATAAGAAAATGATGCACAAAAAATATATGCATTTTTAGATATATATTTTATACTCATTTTTGGTGATATTGCGCTTTAAATGAAGATATTTTTCATATCTTATTGCAGGTTGATGATTTTTAGCACTTGAAACAAAAAAGAAGCAAAAAATGATTGAATTTGTAGTCAAAATGACGTTTTAGAAGAAAAACTCTGCTTCGACGACGCCAGCAAGGACGCCGACGGCGCCAGCAAGGACACCGACGGTGCCAGCAAGGACTCCGACGGCGCCAGCATGAAGCAGGAGTCCCAAACAGCGAGGGCATTGACGGTGCTAGACTGAGTGCCGACGATGCCATTTGACAGAGAGCACATATATTAGTTCGGACCTCGGGCGTCGAGAGTGCCATCGTGGGCACCGACGGTGCCAATGTCGATGCTGGACAAATTTCTAGAAGATTTGATGAATTTAGATGCTTTTTGAAGATTTATTTGATACACCTCTTGGAAAATTGACATTATGCTTTATTTATAGCAAAAATTGTTTAGAAAGAGGGGGGGCTAGTGTGTCATTGAGTCTTCTTGGAGTGTTACATTGTGTGTATTGTTTAGTGTGGTGAGTATAAGTATGATTTCTCCAAAGAGTGGTTAGAGAGGGAGAGAAGTGAGAAATTTCTTCTTCCTTACATCTTTGAAGAGAGAATAAAGAGTCTTATTAAGAGAGAAAGAGTCCAAGAGAGACTACAAGGGATTTGTTTTGAGGAAGAGTTAAAGATAAGTAGTGTTTGTGTATTATTGTTGTATAAACTTTCTTTTATTTATGAAATTTGTATTTTCTCGTATCTTCCTCATGAGGTTTGAATAGTTTTCTTTGTCTTTCTCCCTACTCTGAGATATGGTGAAATGAAGAGATAGGTTGAATGTCACAATTCTAAAATAAAAAATAAATTATGATGATTTTTCACTTCGTTCTTAATTAACTTTTTGATTTGGTCAATTGAAATGTTAACATCTGTTGTAAAACATACTATCCGAGAAATGAAGTATGAGTTTTACAACAAAGTGAGAATCATATTATATTCCATTAAAGAGTGTTTCATTCATGGAATTGTGTGCAAATAAATAGGGAAATATATATTACTGGGCGAAGAATTGAAGATTCTAGTGTGACAGCCTAAAATCCTCAATTTGGTCTTAGTGTTTAAGAACTAAAGCGAACGTTAGCTTTTAGGGGAAGGGAAGTGGGAGCTCTGGAGTGAGAGTCAGTATTCTCCCAGCCTAACCACAAATTTAGAGACTAAACTTGAGATTAGCCAACGATTCTCTATAACACTTGACTAAGGGTAGAGAATTAAAATTACTCCTATTTGGCACAATACAAATTCAAACCATTTTTCTCTCTCATTTAACCCAAAAACTCATTGTAGTGGGAAAGATGTTTTTTCATATTAGATAACTTCATTACAAAAATATAATTTGATAATTATTGTTTAGTTTTGTTTTACAGTTTTATTAGTAGTTGATAATTTAGTTCTGATAGCACCTTAAATATTTGAAATTAGTGTAGCAGTTTTACTAGTGTGACTGTCCTAATTTAAATTTCCTTTTCAAATTTAAACCATCCTCGTGGGATCAATATTTGGTGCTTAAATAGAAATTCCTGTATTACTTGACAACGATACATATACTTGTGTAAAATCCCAACATAAATTGCTTCAATTTCTTATTCATAAAATAATGAACCAAGTTTTTTGCATCGATGCAAAGCGGAGTCAACTTTATTAATTTTACACAACTATAATTTTGGGGATTAGAAAACTTCAGTAAAAACATATTCTGAAGATTTCAGCTATAGGTTTATCACTGACATTTTCTTTCTCTGTTTTCTATCATCCTTAGTCCTTCCCTATTTGTTTTCTGAGTTTTTTATTTCTAAGGATTCTTGGCATAATCCAAATATAATAAGTTACTCAGGAATTAGGGCAAAGAGATAGATAAATAGATTTGGCGACTCCTCAAACTGATAATACCTTTTTCAAACCACCTGATGCGCCAGTACCTCTAGTAGTGACGGTGGCGATGGTCCTGTTTGCCACCAAGATGTTTGGGAGATAATAAACATAAGGTGTGATATTAAATTAATGTGAAATTTTGGTTTCATGACCTTTATCTTGCTGTGTTACACTTAAAATCCAATAAAAGAAATATTTTGAGACTGGCGCCTAGGCGCTAGAACTGACACTTAAGCGCCAGACCATCTGCTCAGCTTGGTGCCCACACCTAGGGGCCAGTTCAACTGAACTGGCTGAAACTAAAAACTTTCACATATTAAATTGAACCCATGCTATTATTAATGCCCACGCTCCTTCTCCTTCCTCTTTTTCGCGAAAACCTGCCCTAGGGTACTTCTCAGAGCTTCGATTTTCAAATGTGCTGGCTCGAAACCACTGGATTTCATCTTCTCAAGGTTAGATCTACATTTTAACATAGTTATTCCATGATTTCACCATCATACATTGTGAGGAGACCAAAATTTGCAAAAATATTTGATTAAGTGATGCAAAATCCATGGATCTATGCCTTATTTACTTGAAAAAACTTGTATGAAGCCATTTATCTTAATTTTAAAATTTGTGTGGAATTTTTCTTCAAATTTTTAGATTGCTCCTAAGATGAAGCAAAGAAAGGGAAAGGAAACTTTCGACAATGCCAAATTTTTCAACATAAATTCAGAAATTCGTTATAACAAAGTTGCATCTAAGAGAAAGTTTATTACATAGCAAAGCTTTTACAGACCAGGTGGAGTTATTGAAAATGTTAATGTGGCTCAGCAATGGGAAAGCTTCTATTATTTTACTTCTATTTCTGTCATCGCTGTTGTACGAGAGTTATGAAAACTTACCTAAAGCAGATGATGGTGAGTTCTTTGTTTGGGGAAGAGGAGTAGAGATTACTGCTGAGCAGGTCA
Organism: Phalaenopsis aphrodite; assembly: GCA_003013225.1. Taxonomy (NCBI): domain Eukaryota; kingdom Viridiplantae; phylum Streptophyta; class Magnoliopsida; order Asparagales; family Orchidaceae; genus Phalaenopsis; species Phalaenopsis aphrodite. Next base: position 1,106,499 of record NEWO01000236.1, on the reverse strand, counting down.
ATGTGGTATATGGTTTGCTAGTTGATACTAACTGTTTCTATTTAGAGTACGCTCCATCTAAAGCAGAGTTAGATCAGATTGTTACATATTTGACTGATGGATGTGGAGCTTTGAAGATTCAGAATGATCGTAAGGTAAATTTTTCTTCTTCCAAGCTCAATGCCAATATTTTATTTATGCTCGTCTCCTTTCTTTAAATCATTTAAGTGAGGTGACAAGAGAAAGAGCCATATTAAATTACTGCATTCAAGAGATGAAACATATAGATGTTGGCTCTCTTATTTATGAAACTATTAGTTCTTCTACTAGAGCTAGTACTACTTCAGGTCTTGGATTTCCATCTTTGATATTTACTATTTGGAAAGACTCTGGAGTAAAGTTTAAACATTGGGAGGAGTAGTTGAAGCCACTTAAGTCCATTGGGAAGGGCAATGAAGATGTGTACGAATGACCTAGAGATAGAGCTCATGATGCACCTTCTACTACTACTTCTAGGCCTTCTACTTCTAGAACCTCTACTTCCAATTTTACTGAGCCTCCATTTGATTTCTAGGATGTGCTGAGTGAGAGATATTTAGAGCACCAGAATGATATGCTTTTGATGCAGTGTCGTATGGAAAATATGCAAAATAAATTTGATCACATGGCATATTATGTTCAGAGAAAGAGTGATTATGATGTTGATTATGACAAGACATTAGTGAAATTCATGAAGGGAGACTAGTCAGTTAAGTTTTCTACTTGCCCTCAATTTACTCCTTATGCAGACCCGAAATTTATGGATGAAGATATATCATTTGATTTGGATGATGATGATGACGTTGAAGGAGATGACTAGGCTTTCTTACTTTTTTATTGTAGTTCTGTTTATTATTTCCTATGTTTGGACTTCTTATGTATGATTATGTAGGATTTCTTGGTGTAATTCTATTTTATCACTACTACTTTTGCAACTCTTTTATCTAGTATTGGATATGTGTTAGAGTAGAGTTTTATATTTGCAAGCTTTTCATGATATACCTGTTTTAATTTGAATTGTCCAATAGTGAGCACCAATTTTTATTGTACATGTATCTTTCTCCTGCTTAAAAATTTAAAATTTTTCTCTTTTATGATGCTTATTATAAATTGAATTGTTTTAAACTAATTTAAAATTTAAGTTTGGTGGAAGGAAAATTTTTTTTTAAAAAAAACTAAACCTTATTTGTCCTAAGTAAAATATATTTTCAAAAATTATTTTAATATAACCTATGGTATGTTGGGATAGCTTGACATAACTATATTTTTTGAGTTTATAAATAATATAGTAAACTTAAGTAAAAGTTTTTAATAATAAAGATTAATTCTGGATTTAAGATATTTAGTATAAGAGTAAAATTATGCTTTTACTATAAAGAAAATTGTATTTTTGGAAATGTTAAAGATCTTGGATTTTTATATGAAAAGAAAGAATTGAGACTTTATGAAAAAATTTTTCAAGTCTAATACACATTTATTAAGTAAGAAAATATGAAAGGTTTTTAACTTTAAGAAGAGGATGGTTGAGTTCAAAATCATTAAAGACTATCCAGATATAGTAATCCTCAAATGACATGAACAGAAAAAGAAAGTGTTGAAAATGATCCTGAGAGAAAAATAAAAGAACAATACAAAGAAAATAAAAACAAAAAAGAAAAATTTATGTGAGGAAATGCTTAATAAAAAAATAGCTTCACTTAAATCATCTTAAGAAAAGGAACTTAATTACATTTCTATGCTTATTTAGAAAGTATTACCATTCTTATTAGTAAAGTTCTTATGAAATTCTTTTTCTTGTAATTCCTCTAAGCTTTTTTAATATGACAAACTTTAATTATTCTTGAAATAAATAGGAAACCAGAATTCTTATAATTGACTACTAAATATTTTTACATTCTAGTTTTAACTTATGTTATTAAAAATTTTTCTAAAGTTTCACTATTGCATTTATAAAACAAAAACTATAGAAATCTCACACTAAAACTCACTTCCATAAGTTATACTTTATATATATATATATATATAAAATAAGAAAAGTTACCCGAGGACAAGTAACTTTTACGTTTGGGGAAATTAATCCACCTTAAAATAACCTATTTTTTATGCACATTTTATGCTCAAATTTTGAGGATATTATGCTTTAATGAAAGTTATTTTTATTTTTTAGGTTACAGGTGCAAGAAAAAGAGTTTAAGAGTAAAAATGAGCAAAATTACAACAAAAAGGAGCAGAATGTGCTAAATTAAAGAAATATACCAAACAAGCCGAACTAGTGCATAGGCACCAGATGTTGAATTTGGCCGGTGCCTAGGCGGGACGGTTTGGTGCATAAGCTCCACAGCTATTTTCTAGAAGATTCATTGAATGAGACCAAATTTTGAAGAGATGTATGAAGCAATCCTTAGTCCTTTTGGAAGCTCTATAAATATGGATTAATTCCAAAAGGCTAGGGGTCGAATATATAATCACATAGTATGTTAGTGTGTTAAGTGTGTGAGAAGTTTTCCTTGTGAGTCTTTGTGATTTCTGGACTTTTTTAGTCCTTTAACTGTTTTTGGAATAATAGAAGTCATAAAACTTCAAAGGAGTGCTTGAAGAATCATTCAATATAAGTATTTGTATCTGTCTTTAAGTACTATACTTTGGATTTGAGTTTTATAAATATATATATATATATATATATATATATATATATATATATATATATATATATATATATATATTATTCACATACATTTTGAGTAGTTTTTTCTCTTTCTTCTTGCAATATTAAGTAATCAAGTAAGTGATTTTGATTTTGTTTAGAACTTATTTTATTCCCAAAAATTATGATGATATGTTTACCAGATCTTCATTTACTTAACAAATTGGTCACTTGAATTGTTAAAATTTATTGAGGAAACTTAAAGACCTAAAGAGCTAAGATTTCTTAACTTGTAAGTATCACATTTCACATTAGAAAGAACATTGGCGATCGTCTGAAGGAGAGTGCAAATAGATAAGGAGATAAGATTTGATGGGTGTAGAATTGATGTTTCTAGAGTGATAAACTAGATTCTTTTTATCAATTTAGTCTAGAGATTGGAACTACGGGTCACTAGTAGGTCCTATAGAGAGAGCACAGTGGGTAATTTAGGAGTGAGAGACTAGAACCTACCCAATACTACTATACATGTTGACACCAACTTTAGATTAGTCAATATTCTTTACATAATCGAAAGAAGTAAAGAATAAGTATGCTTCTATTTGTCACAATACCACATTTAAGCTTCTAAACATTTAAAATCTTATACTGATTATGAAATATTTTGTAATAAGAAAGTCTCTTTTTATATAGTTTATAAATCATTAAATTTACTTTTTACTTATATTAGTAGAATTTAATAAACTTAATTTTCATCATTACTCCTTTAGATATTTACTACCGTCTTAAGTAAAGTTTTCTTAAAATTAAAATTCTTGAATTTCATTTTCATTGTTTTTTGTTTACGTTTTCCCTATGGGATCGATATTGAGGTTCTTATAGAAAATCTTATATTACTTGAAATGATGTGTGTATTTGTGTAGTACCCCTTGTGAGAAAGCTAATTCTTTAATTTTTATCATATTACATTTGTTATCACTAGCCGCTAAATATAATTTGGGTCAAGCTTTTAATATATTAAAGAACATAAATATCTATGTAATTGCAGGTCGGGTCAGTACCCCTTCAAAATTTGTCCAAAATCAATGAATTCGGGAAGAAACCACATTTGGTGCCTAGGCGCTTAACTATGGTGCCTAGGCACCATTCTTTCTGTAAACTGCCGCTTACGTGACAGATCCTAATGCCTAGGCGCCATGTTAACTTTTACAGAGGGCATCTTTTTTACTCTAAATTCTTTCCCCTTTTTGCATCTTTTAGCTCCAATTGTCCCAACTTTGTGTACCTGCAACAAAAGCATAGAAATACCTTCCATTAAAACACAATAGCAGTACAAATAGGCGTTAAATGTGTATATAAAAGTAGTATATTTTTAAACATGACAATTACACACTAGGTGGCATAGTCATGCCAGATGGCTCGTGGTTATGCTAACAAAAGCCAATTTTTAGTGGCATTTTGGCTTGTTTCATACTCATAAACCTTGCCAACATGGAATGTCTTCCTATGGGAGGATGGGTGGTTCTTTTGGTCAAGAAGTTGTTGACTAAAAGCGAGGTCAACAACCGTTCTTGTGAAATTATGTATGTTTAAATTCTAATTATCCTTGAAATTTTAATTTCAATCCAAAGCCTTTAAATTTAAATTTCAATCCATATATGCACGTATTAACTGCATACACTTAGCCTTCTAAATTGAAATTAATCATATAAAGATTATAAATTATAAAATGTTGCACTAACTAGGAGCTTTGCATACCACTCATAGTTGGGTGGTGTGATTCTAATAATTGAGTTATAATTCCTAATTTTCACTTTAGTTAATAAATATTGTCACTTATCTTGCATTCATTAGACCGAACTTCATGAATTTGAGATGACTAAGTGGGTTTTGTTAGTAGTCCTTTCTAGGAAAGATTGTAAGTCCAACAGAATTAGAATTATTTTAAACTTGAGTAGGAATGATGGATACATGTCTATTGAATATTGTTAAACTATGTTTGAACTCCTACAGCGATAATATAATCACCTTATTTTATATTTCTTTTTTGTAAAACACACTAGAAATTTTGGAAAGAAAATGGTGACCAAGCTTTGCTTTTGAGACAACTTGACACAAAAATACAAGATTGGCATACCAAACTTTTGGGGTCCTTAGCTCCTCCTCTTAGGTTTAAGTACAACAAAGTTCCACATAGAATTGTTTGACAGTAAGGGTTCATCTCGATTCATCTTCAGTCATCACAATTTATTTATTTTTGTTCATTTTGGTTCATTTTATTTCATCCTTATTTTTTCCAGGTTTATGATCTTCTTCTAATACCTACAGGCCTAAAAAATAGACTCAACTAAACTCTATGTAACAACACAATAACAAAAAAGTAAATCTTTGTTTACACCTAGCCTTACTATAACACTTGTAAAATAGAGTTAGTACAAAAAAATGTATCTCAAGTATTTTATGTCCCATTACAACCATCACAAAACATAACAAATCACAACAAGATGCTACAAAGCATCAAAAAAGCACACAAAATCACAAAAATTAAGATAAAAATTATATTCCATAATCTAGGTTCAGTGCCCTAAGAATATGTATAATATGTGTGCTAGGTTGTGTGATGAGTTTGAACAAGGTTTTATGGTTAGGGTTTTATTTTGTTAGGGTTTAAATTCATCATTATGTAGTTTAAGCACAATAATTAATATTTAAAGCATATTATTTAACTTTTAGAATTTTATGATTTCAATTCAATTTTTAGTTTTAAAGATTACAGATAAAATATACAAATTTGCCCTAGAAGCTAATTTATAATTTAAATACACTAGGTATTGCAAGGCACTCAGATTAAAAGGAAAAATGATGTTTCATAACATTGCTAGAACACAAAAGTGATTTTTATGAATTTTAAATTTCATTTAATCAAACTTAAGAGTTATTTGGATTATGTGTCTTACTTTATATTTTCTTTTTTATTATGGGTTCAAATGATCTCATGGCTCTATAGAATTTTTTTTTTCTTGAAATAAAAAATAACTTCTAGAGAATTTTATAAAACTTTGAAGTTTTATTCATTTTTTAAGAATTTTTTATTAATTATATATTATTATTTTTCATTCCAAACTTATTAAAAATCCAAATGACTTAAAACTTTAATGAAAATTTACAAAATTTCTTAAAATATCATCTCATACTTTCTATAAGAAAATTGAGATTATGTTGTGGTCAAGTGGATTTTTTATGATTTATTGAGTTATTTTAATTAAAAAATCCACAAGTTATTTTTGAAAATAAAATTGATTTTTTCAATGTTCTTTCTATTAATAGGATTCCATAGGCCATATTTGATGATTTTTTGCAAGTTCTAGGTAAATAATGATTCATTTAATTCTATAATTAAGTTTATATATAATCATGATGAGCTTGATCCATTAATTTAAAGATTAGTCTAATGAAATGATTGTTGAATTTGGAGCCATACCTCCTATACAACATTGCAACTGATATAGAAAATACATGTTCACTGTATGAGAGTTGTATGATATACCTTTTTTTATTGTTTTATTGAAAATTGGGATGTTCTTAATTTCAATTTTATTATATACAAATTTTTTTTCTTATCTTTTTTATTATATATTATAATTCTTTTTTAAAACATTTGACAAAACAAAATTTCATCCTATGAATAATATAAAATTCATATTAATATTTATAAATCAGTAATAAAAATAATATATCAACTTTTATTTTAAAATTATGGTGAACTTTTCTTATAAATTTTGTAAAACAATTATAAAATACTATTTATTTTAAAAAAATAATATCAAATATATTATTTGAAGTATGTTCCCACTTAATTTTTCTGACTTATATATTTAAGTTATGTCAACTTTTTGTTTGAATCCAAAATATTTTTTTTGAATAAAAAATATTTGTGTTTAACTAAATATCAATTTTTTTTTGGAATTACTCATTTTGTAATAAAGTATCACTATTTCACAAATGTAAATGAAAATTTAATTTTAATTATTTCCGAATAATATTATTGATACATATTTGCTGTTATTTTTAAACCATTTTTAAAATGTATTAATATTTATACTACTAATTTTAAAAATAGTTATAATACAATTTCTTAATGATAATATTTTCAATTTTCATCATTATTATTATTTTAATTTTATGGTTGTACTTTGACAACGTCCCTTCATCGAATCTCGTTTTTCCATAAATTGCGTAGCAAGCCCAAAGCTATAAGGTGCTGTCAGGCAACGGATTTATCCCGAGATTTATCCTGGTTGTAGGCTAAATCTTGCTAGACGGTCGTTTTAAACAAAATAAAGCCATCTATTTGATAAATCTGAATTAAAGGATTTTGGCTATAAATCTCAAATTTACTAGATCCCACCAATCAATGGATTTATGAGATTTATGGGATTTATTGAAAAAGCTATTGGAATTTAACAGAATTTGTCAAATTATTTAATTGGATTTATAGTATTTTATAAATCTGTCGTCAAATAATTTTTTAAATTTATCCAGAAACACGAGATTTATTAAATTGTAATAACTTAGATGAGCTTTAATCTCACTTTTTGACCAACAACACCTAAATGTCAATAAATGTTGGACGCAACGATCATACACCCGGTTCTTTTTCTGGTGGCAATTACAAGTGAAATCTCTCATTTATACCATATGATTCGTCACTCTCTAATCCCACCCGTCTGTAACTGGCCGAATTTTTCCCTCAGGTCCCCGTACGGTGCGCTACGTCCGCTATCCAAGCAAAAGACGTCATCTGGTCTTGCGGGACCCATATTTATACGTCATGATAAAGGAAAAATTTCGTGTTAAGCCTGACCCAACCCGACGTGCTAAATGTTACGTATTATCCCGCCTTTTTGGCGTATTCCTGCCTATTTTTGGCGTTTTATTCCCTCAGAAACTTATATTCTGCATTATTTAGTAGAAAAGTTTTCAAAAAGGGTTTTTTTTGTCTCAGATAGGGTTTGGTCGCTGCATTTATGATGAAGTTAGATTTCTCTCTTAATAAAGAGTTTGAGCACATGGATGACGAAATGAATGTCAACGTCTTTGAAACGAAGGTAAGATTTCTTGCTTACTTCAACCGTTTTCCGTTTTTTCGAGAGTAACCCAACTATAACCTAGGAATAACCTGCGCATAAACCCACCAGATCTCTAAAAAAATTGAGATTTTGTGTGAATCTTCGATTGTCGTTAGGTTATTTCATCATTATTCTGTGTTTAGGGTTATTTATTTTCGGGTTGATTGAATAAATA
>NEWO01000236.1:1058624-1092738 GCA_003013225.1 Phalaenopsis aphrodite | reverse complement strand
GGAATAACCTAGGAATAACCTAAAAATAACTTAAAAATATCTTCAAAATCAGCAGGAATAACCTAGCAATAACCTACTCATAACTTAAAAAAAACCTACGCATTACTTTAAAATTGACAAAATAATACACTAAAAATAACTTACAAATAACCTACGAATAACCTGACATAACCTAAAAACATCCTAGGAATAACCTATGAATAACCTGCGCATAAACCTACAAATAACTTAAAAATAACCTACGCATTACTTCAAAATTAACAAAACAATACACTAAAATAACCCAGGAATAACCTTAGAATAAACTAAAAATAACCCACGAGTTAACTTAAAAATAACCCAATAATAACCTACGAATAACCTACGAATAACTTGAAAAATAACCTACAAATAACCCAAAAAATAACCTACAAATAACTTGAAAAATAACCTACAAATAACCTAAAAATAAACTAGGTTTAACCAGCGAATAAGATACGCCTAACTTATAAATAACCTACGAATAATTTAAAAATAGCACATGAATAACATGGAATAGTTGTCAATAAGCACTACGTTTCGGAGTTACTTAAGAATAACCCAATAATAATCAAACTAATAACTTAAAAATAGCCTGAGAATAAAACGATGACAATTACCAGTACATGTTTTCCTCTTAAATGCCCTCCGTCATTCTATTCGCCTACTTCTTCTTCCTCTGCTTCTTTGACTTCATTAGCTGCTCGACCTCTGTCTTCTCAACCTCTTCTGATACTGTTCTTGAGCTCTCTTCGGCCTGCGCATACTTCGCATCTTCAAATGCCATCGTCTCACGGCTTCCAAGTTAGCGAACGAGGGAAATGTGAAACCCTAGTAGAGCGAGCGGCAAAAACGTAGAAGAAAAACCACCGGAGAGTATTTTCGAATCGTCTTCTTCGACATTCTAAAATGCGTGGTACTCAAATAGACGCGGGCTCGTAAATCGGGCAGGGTTAGCCTCAACGAATTTTTTTCTTTTTTTTTTAAATTACATGGACAAGCGCGTCCCACATTTTTCACGTGATAAAATTTTATTGGTCAGCGTACCATGCAGACCGTCAGGTCTCCTGACCGAAAAAACACTCCTGTAACTGACATGACAGACCATTCATTATTAATTCAACCATGTGGCCATAGGGCTATCAAAAAACCTCCTTGTTCGTGAACAGTTGGTGTTCGACATGTCGGGAAGCTTGGAACAAGACGGACACGAATAATTTTTTTTGTTCGGTTTATAAACGAACAAAATACGAACAGTCATTGGTTCGATCAGGTTCGAATCGTTTTTATTCCAAATATAAAATAATTTAACATAATTCTATATAAAAAATTATCATATTGTAAAAATAATTATATACTCTAAAAATTTCTTTATCATATTTTAAAAAATTAAATCTTGTAAACTATAATTTGATATTCTTATTCGTCTCTTAGCTTATATTAAATTCTAGGTTTCATATTTATCGTGAGATTCGTCTCTTATCATAAATTTTCTTATATTTCTTTTAGATTTAATTAGTTTCTTCGAGTGAAACATAGTTTTTGGGAGTGAAATCTCGCATATTGCTTATAGATCTAAATTTTTTTATGGATGAGAAGATATTATGGTTTTATTGTGAGTTGTGCATCTATTATTTTGCATTTGTGTTGTTTAAGCATTAATTTCATATAGATTTAAGCCTTTGAAAGATTTGGAACAATTCGAACAATAAAAACAAATTTATCAAATTTCAAACAATTCGAATAATTTTAACATTTCAAATATTTAAAACAAATCTAATCGAACACGAAGAGTAAGTTCACGAATAATTTCAAATACAAGTTTATTTCAAACACATGTAATTTCGAACGAATCAAACACGAACATAAACTCAGTTCATTATATTGTATTTGTTTACAGCCGGCCTAAGTTGCACTTACACATTCGTCATATTTAATTTCTAGCCATTCTAAAGACGGAAAATTGTATTGTCTGTGTTCCGCAGAAGCAACAAATTCTTCAGGCGAACAAACTCCCGCCACTCGTTTGCGGGACGCTTCCGAACAATTGAAGAAAAGTTCGCTTCCGATTTTTTTTTATCAAGAAGAGACGACCCCATGCTTTATCCTACACATCTGGATTAGGGTTTTTTTTGAATCTGACAATATTGTCTCCTCTTCTCCTCTAGCCTTCATCCTTGATTGTCTGCTATCTGCAGAGAGGTACATGTCTTACCCGTCATTTGATTCCCTCGATGAATTCTTGTTTGTTATGTCGCTTGTTTGCTATATCGCTGCAGATTGGTTTATAGAAGGGATTCGTGTGCCCCTTCTTGGTAGTTTGTGTTGATTAGCAGTTCTTAAGACTGTTATAGATTGCTAGATGCTTGTAGGGTTTAACCAGCGAGAAGGCCATATTCTATTTTGATGGGAAATTTACATACCAAGCACACAAATCTTATGTATTTGAATATCTCACACCTAAACTTTTCATATTTACTCACATAAAACTCTGTTGTTTTAAACCTATGCACAAAAAGTTGTATTTCAATTTAAAAAGTGATAATAGTGTTATTTTGTTTTGATATTAAATTTTTTTTGTTTTTTCCTTTTAAATGTAAATGTTTAGGGGTGATATATGTAAATACATAAGCATTGTGTGCTATGCATGTAAATGAACCGGTGATAAACAACTTAGTGGAAATTTGACTTGAAGTGTATTAGTTTAGAGTTATCTTGCATTTTTTTTTGCTAATCTGGTTGGCAAACTCTGCATGTTGAAATGTTGGTTTTTATCCTTGCATATGCACTACGCTGTACGCGTGTCTATTTGCCTAGGTACGATTTTGTTTTAATATTATTATGATGTAATTTGCTTCGTTGTCCCAGATTTTCTGTATTGGAGTAGGTCCTGAAGTCATGAAAAGTTCGTCTTGGCTTGCTGACATTGTTTCAGGTAGTTACCAATCAAAATGATGGTGTGAGGAGTTCGATAGCTAAACCTATGGATGTATTGTTTGGGCGTAGAAAGAGTTTTATGAATTTCTATTTTAGAAGTGAGGGCAATGGGGCTAATTCAAGGGTTTCATTTATTGTATTCGGAGTCTTAAGGATTCTGGAGAACTCGTGTGATAAGAGTAATATTATTTGAGGTGATGGTTGAAAGGAAGGGCCCAACAAAAGGGTGAGGTTATCGTCAAACCTAGATATCATCATGGTGATTTTGATTTATGATTTATTATGGAGGATCCAAGCATGGAACCGTTTGGGAATATCAAGTTAATGTCCTTAAATGTGATCTTGAGTATTTGGTGAAATTCTATGCGGGTTAGAGGTGAAGAAATGTGGAAATTTCAAGATGAGATTAAGGTGACCTAACTTGAACAAATTTGGCTGATTCTGAAATATTATGTTAGTGAAGATTCCTAAACGTATATGGACTAGCTGGAATGACAAAGAAATATTAGGGGAATGCATGGAGATCAGATTTGGAGTAGATAGTGTAGATCTAGGGTAATTTAAGGGTGATGGAGGATTGATGTCCAAAATTAGGTCAAGAGCACCCTATTTGTGAATGATAATTTCGAGAGAGCTTTAGAATTTTTGTAGGACTATAGGTGATGGGAAAATATTTCAAGATGATACTAGAAAGATGGGAGAATATCATATGAAAGGTTTGGAGAGATATTTACAAGTATAAGAGAGATAACCCATGAGTAATCAGAATTCTAAACTACAATAATCCAAGAAAAAAATTCAATATGCATGAAAGTCTATAATAAATCTTATACTATGCTAGCATTTCATAATTTTATATGCAATTTGATATATACTAACGTATGTATCAATAACTTTTTCTAAATGAACATACTCAAATTTCTTATATGCATTTATCGTAAATTTACTTCTATTTTTCTATACATATATTTTTGTCTCTGTGAGGATCATCGTCAACAACCTTACACACCCTTCTGATATTGTTCAGTTGGCTCCCATCGACACAATAGTTAGTGTTCTACACATCACAATTTCTAGGGTGGAAAGACCCTTACCTGCCCTTGACCGATATTATCCTGTCAGCATAGCGGTTAGCAATAAATATCATAATTATTTGAGCAGGTAAACTCTGGTCTGCTCACCCTTGACCGATATTAACTTATCGGCACAACGGTTAGTAAACTATCACAATTGTCTGGGGTGGCAGAAAAACTCTACGCGCGCGGGTACACTGGCGTCCCATTCTTACATCAGTAGGAGGTGAAATCCTTCTCTGAATATGTACATACGAGCATTTGTATATAAACTATTTTATTCTTTATACATACATCATTATGAAATATTTTTATGCACCAACTAGCATGCATTTTTTTACTTTCATGTGCAACTATTCATCATGCATATTTTTCATATATTCATATATCTATCTCATGCATATATTTCCTACATGTCTATCTTGCATGTATACCATACTATAATGTTAATCTAAATATCATTCTTTTCATGCATATCTTTCATGCATGCACATCTTTTAGAGCTTTTCATTCATACATAACTTTTCTGTCTAACACTATAAATCTAACCGTACTAAAGCATATATATAAATCAACATATATTTTGAAATATAAAGATGATTACTGAAATTTAAAATGTAATTAGTCGCCTAAAATTTAAATTTTCATTTTAAAAATTAAAATTTTCTTTTTAAATTAGTATATGATTATGTTACCTAAAATTTTAAGAGTCGTTCTACAACGATTTCTACACAATTATCCCGAACTTGTCGTCTTAGGTAAATAATATGGAATCCTAAACGAATTAGTAATTCATAATATATTAGTTCATTAGGTAATTTAGCACAAAATGTTATTAATTTGTCGAAACATACTTTAAATGATTTTCTTGGCGTTCAACCATTCTCCAAAGCTACCAAATTTACTTTCTATCATCTCCAATTACACGTTTCGTACACTGATGTGTTAGAACCTTTATGGAAGCTCACAAAAGACTTTTAATTCTTCCAACACACAATCGACGCCTTCGACGGCTACCAGAAATGAGAAAAAACATGAAAAACAAGGCAAACTTCAGTTAAGAAGGGTGAGGAAGCAAACTAAAGTTTCACATATCGTGAAAAAGAAATTCACACCTTAAGGGTTCACCCTGGAGTCGTAAATTCTGTGTTACAGCCTTCCCAGGCGCCGCTCGATTCGATCGCAGTCCTTGCACTGTAGCAAGTGGTAGCTTTCCCTAGCATGGTTCTGCAGTGCAATAAAGGAACAATGAACGAAATCGAGAGAGAGACGTGCAATAAAGGAACAATAAACGAAATCTAGAGAGAGAGAGAGAGAGAGAGAAGAAGAGGGAACCTAAACATAAGAAGAAATCGAGAACATTTGACGATCGGAGCTCCTTCGGCTGAACAAAGGAAATAAATGAGGTGTAATTGGTCGATTGTGAACAGTAACAAAAGATTAGAGAAAGTTAATGAAGGATTAATTAGGTCAATTAATTTAATAAAATTTCTAACTTTCGAATTTTATATTTCTCAATCCGTTTATAATTTACATATAGTGATTTATTTCACATTGCTTGATTTCTTGTGTAGAATTTAATAAAATTCTTTCGATTGAAATTCAATGGATGTGAAAATTTGGTTACATTATATGTTGCCAAAATTTTATCAAATATTTAAAAACCATTCTTGTAAAATTTTGTGATCGAAATTCTGAGCTCCACAACTAAGAAGATGAAACAAAAATGATTACAAAATTATGTTCCTTGTTAAGTGATAACGAAAACATATCAAACTCTATCCATAAGCATCAGTGACAACATGCTCATGTGGTTCCTGATGGGTTTAGGAGTAAAATCTTAGATGAACGTTATGTTTTGGTTTACTCCTTATGAGTCACAATATCAGCTTCTGTCATCCTTCTTGAAAATTTCTTTGAACTGGATCCCTTTTGAATGAACGTCTGATGTGGATATCTGAATAAAATTAGGATAATTTCTCCTATGATGTTCGAGTTGTTTTCATACACATTCAACCTAAGTAAATATTCACCACGATGCTGCTTGCCACACTTAAAACAAGGCTATATAGTGCTACTGCCAGCCTGGCCAATAACTCCACCACTATAGGAATTCATCTTCGTCCCACTAGACTCTCCTTCTCTCGAATGAATTGTTGGTGTCGGTTCTGCCAAACTCTTCTTTCTGTGCATGTCTCTATGCTTCTAAGTCTACTGGAAATCAATCTCGATCGACCTAGCTCTCTCCACTAGTACTGAATAGTCTTCAATCCCAAGTGGCGCTAGTGGCTGCTTGATTGAATCTTTCAGTTCCAAAAGATATCTGTGGCATTTCTCCTCTACATTAGGAATCAACTGGGTGCATACCTTGATAACATAGTAAACTCTGCTTCATATTGCATAATTGATCGATCTCCTTGCACCAATTTAATGAATTTATTATGCATTTCTCTTTTAGTTGACAGTGGTGCAAACCAATCTCTGAAGATTTTCACTTACTCGTCCCACTACACCAATTGGCTAGTTCTACCTTTGAACTTTTCCTGCATCTGACCTTACCACCATCTTTCAGCTTCCCCCTCAAAGGCAAAAGTGGCTAGGTTGACTCTTCTCTCCGATGGACAAGACATGCCATTTATGATTTTCTCCACTCTCAATAGCCAATATTCTACTTTCACTAGCCCTCATACTCTAGAAAATAAAGGTGGTCTCATATCTTGAAAGAGCTTCAAACACTTATCCATTAGTGGTCCTCCACTAATACTAGCTTAAGATTGATAATTCTAAATCAACTGAGTCACAACATTAATTATATCAGAGAAAACACCTGCACTGACCGTGACATTCCGTGGTATAACAAATTCTGCATTCTCATCAGTAACATCTTCCTCCGGATCATCCATAATTTTGAAAAAAAAACAACCATATAATTTAATTAAACTCAATTAAATTTTTTAATTTATATTCTTTTATTACTTAATCCAATAATCCATTTGGCTCTTTTATTTTGATTCATGTTATTTAATATAAACCTCTGTTTTGATGCCACTTTCGTCATGACCTGGCCCGAGGTTAGGAGTTAACAATGACAAGAATGGACGGTCAGATAGTGAAATCAATTTTCTGCTATTCTAATTCTATCACTAACAATTTAATATTCAAA
The DNA here is from genome assembly GCA_003013225.1 of Phalaenopsis aphrodite. Taxonomy (NCBI): domain Eukaryota; kingdom Viridiplantae; phylum Streptophyta; class Magnoliopsida; order Asparagales; family Orchidaceae; genus Phalaenopsis; species Phalaenopsis aphrodite. Next base: position 1,085,547 of record NEWO01000236.1, on the reverse strand, counting down.
TAAGACATAAAAGAGACATTAAAGAAAACAATAAAAATTAATAAGTAAAAATTTGTATCTTTCCATTTGTTTCATCTTGTTCAAATGTTTAAAGCCTAAAAATAATATTAAAACAACAATTGCGTTATCTAAAGATAACCCAATTGTAATTGCACTTTTAAACTAAAATATCCAAGGAAAAGAATTAAATTTGCATCGAGTCTATAAGATATCTTATACTATGCTGGTCTTTCGTAATCTTACAAGAAATCTTATATATATTATTGCATGTATCAATAAATTTTTCTAAATGCACATACTAAATCTTCTATCTGCATTTATCATAACTTTACTTTTATTTTATATTTTATATACATTTCTGTCTTTGTGAGGATCACCGTTAACAACCTTATAAACTCTTGGACGATATAGCCCTGTCAGCTCCTGTCGGCATAATGGCTAGCGATATACAAATCTCAATTATATATGGTGGAAAGATCCTTACTGCCCCTAACCGATATTATCTCATCGGCAAAGCGATTAGCTATATAAACATCACAATTGTCCGGAAAGGTAGACTCTGCTCAACTCGCCCCTGACTGATATTAACATATCAACACAACAGTTAGTAAACTAACTATCACAATTGTCTGGGGTGGTAGAAAAATTCTACGAGCGGGAGTACACTGGCGTCTCATTCCTGCACTATTAGTGGGTTAAATCCTCTTCTGAATATGCACATACAAGCATTCATGTATAAACTGTTTCATTCTTCATATATATATTTTTCTGAAACATTTTTATGCACCTACTAACATGCATATTGACTCTCTTGTGCAACTATTCATCATGCATATCTTTCATATCATTCATATATTTTTCTCATGCATATTTCTTATATCATACATATCTTTCATACATGCCTACTTGTATGTATATCTTATATATAATGTCAATCTAAATATCATTCATTTCATGCATATCTTTCATGCTTGCAAGTCTTTTAAAGCTTTTCAGTCATACATAACTTTTTTATCTATCAATATGAAGAATCAACTGCAATATAAGTCTAACTAAACTAAAACATAAATATAAACCAACATACATTTTAAAATAAAGATGATTACTGAAATTTAAAATGTAATGACTAAGCTTAGCTGCTATGCTTAAGCCTTAATTCTGGATAGCTAGCTAGAGGTTGTGGTGACTTATGCTGAACTTAATAAACTATGAAACATAATATTTAACTTTAAGATTCAAGTGATTTTCATAATTAAATTATTCTTTTTAAACTAACTTGTGATTATGTTTCCTGAAATTTACGGAGTTGTTCTTCAATGATCATCTACATGCTTGCCCTGAACTTGTCGTCTCTGGTAAATAATCTGGAATCTTAAACGAATTAGGAATTCATAATATATTACTTCATTAGATAATTTAGCTCACAATAATATTAATTTTCCCAAACATATCTTAAACAACTTTCTTCGCGACCCGCCCTTCTCCAAAGCTATCAAATTTACTTTCTATCACCTCCAACTACACATTTCCTATGCTGATATCACGCTAAGACTTTTATAGTAGCTTGCAAAAGACTTTCAATGCTTTGACACACAATCGGCATTTCTGACGGCTATCAAAAATGAGAAAAACATAAAAAATGAGACAAACTTCAATACAAAAGGGTTAGGATAAAAATGAAAGCTTCAAATATTGTGAAAAAGAGATTCACACATTAAGATTTCACCCCAAATCTCTAAATATAGAGTTGCAGCCTTCCTAGAAGTCAAGAGAAGAAATTGGGAGGAACATTTGAAGCTCGGGGCTCTTCAATCAAACAAAAGAAATAAAAGAGGCATATTAGATCGGTTCTGAACAATAATAGAAGATCAATTAATTTAATAAAATTTTAACTTTCAAACTCTATATTTCATAATCCGTTCGTAATTTACATACAGTGGTTTATATAAAATTGCTCGATTTCGTGTGTAGAATTTAATAAAATTTTTTTGATTGAAGTCCAAGTGGTGTGAAAATTAGGGTAGATTGTATGTCGCCAAAAATTTTATCAAATTTCTCAAAAATTAGTTATTACTTCCTTATCAAGTGATTGAAGATTATTCATAGTCTTCGTAAATTGACTGAACATCTTCCTATTATTATTTAGGATTTCATTTTTCAGCACCCATAATCATAAATAAGATGGTTTATTATATTTTCTCTTACTTCATTGGTGTATTCATATATGACAATAAGCTTATCCCAAGTCTCTTTCCATGTTCTAAATGTACATACCGTCTCAGGGTCATTAAGTTTAAGAGCATAATATACAACATCTACCAATTTAGCATTAATTAACCAAAAACTTGGCTAAAGGCCATTTAAACTTTTGTTTAGGAATAATTTACCATCGACCTCTTTAGTATGTACATGCCATTGAATTGCAAAAATTTAATCATTTTATTTTCTTAATAAAATCAAATAGAACAAAATCAAAATATGATGCAGTGGTAGTGTTTTTCTAGTTCTAAATCAGAAGGAAATTAATTTTCCATAAGGAGTGTGTTAATTGACCGACGACTTTTTATATGCTTAAAATATAAGATAAATATGGACGTAATAGATATTAATAGTTGTAAAGTCACACTTATCAACGCAAGTATACGTATCGTTCAAGTAATATAGGGCTCTAATGGAGTCCTAGATATCGATTCCACAGGTAGTGGTTTAGAATTACGAACTAAAATTTTAAAAAAGCAATACTTTAATCACAACAACGAAGTTCAATTTCCTTATCTGTCACTAATAGACAATTGAAATAAAATAGGTAATTTTAATAATTATTGAATAACTAATGATACTAATGAGGGTTTAATTGTGATATTCAATATATAAGAAAGCATCATTCTCATTGTCAAGAAATTATAGTGAATGGATAAAGTGAATTAGTTCAATTTATATTGTGTCAAATAGGAACATACATATTCTTTACCCTTTGATTCAGACATAAAGAACATTGACTAATCTTACGCTTGTTTACTGAATCTGCGGCTAGGCTGAAAGGATACCGGCTCTCACTTCAGAGCTCCCACGTTCCCCTCACATGAGGGCTAACATCTACACTTCAACACCCAAACGATAGGACTGAATTAAGGATTTTAGTCTGTCACTCTAAAATCTCCAATTCTACGCTCGATAATATTATTTCCCTATTTATTTGCACTCAACTTCCAAGGCCTTTGACCTCCTTGAATCTTGGATGTAATCTTCACTTTAGTTGTAAAACTCAACATATTTTAACAAATCAATTAGCCATATTGAAAGTAAATTAAGATCGAAGTGAAAAGATCATCACAATTTCTTAAACATTTTTATGGCTTCACTAATTCAAATCATTATTTCACAAATCTTGAGACGAGAAATACAGAGAAAACTACTCAGATCTCATGGGAAAAGCACAACAAAACTCAAAATTTATATATAAAATCAAAGGCATACAAACTACAACAAGTAAATAACTTATCTCTAATTTCTCCCTATGAACTCTTCACGAAGTTCCTCTGAATCTCTTCCTTTCTTTATAGCATACAGATTTCTTCTTTGAAGCAACAAGGAGGAAGAAATCTCTCACTTTCCCTCCACTCTTACAATCTCTCGAAGAATTCCTCACAATTTAGACACAAGTAAATTTTGTATACAGTAATGGAACATCTCTAACCTCCCGGACCTTTCTAACATCCAGGACCTCCATAATTTTCGGCCAAAATTTTCTTTTAAAATTGTGGATGAGCTTTCCCAAGAGTTGCCTAAGCATCCCTTCAAAATTTGGCCTCATCCAAAGCTTGAGTAGGCATAACCGCCGAGCTCGCCGTCGGCGGCCTTGAGGGCGCTGTCAGCGGACTTCTGAAGAATTTTGTCCTGTAGCCTCAGGAAAAACTCGCCGTCGGCGGCCTAATTCAAATTTCCACATTTTGGTCCTTTTCGCTCTAAATTCGCTTCTTTTTGCTCCAATGACCCAAATTCATCATTCCTGCAACAAAACATCAAAAATACATTTCTTTAAAGTGCAATATCATCAAAAACAGTATAAAATAGGTATGAAAATCTCAACATTTTTTCCTCTGGTCAAAATCCCCCAAACTTAACTATTAGTTGTCCTCAAGTAATTTTAGTATTATATAAAAGTTATGATCTACTGTAGTAAAATTTTAATTCAGAAATACTATAAGTTTGATTTAAACAAATATTATAGTGAGATTTTCAGAAAAAATTCAAGTAATTGAATTGAGTCTGTAGCCACAAGATTATCTAGTTATCAAGTATAAGAGTTCTAGTCTTCTATTCATTTCAAGAATGACTATATGTTGCAATATTAAGTCACTTAGAATATTCAAATGATAGGAACTTCATGAGAACTCTACTAGTAAAAGATCTAATCCATAAATATAAGTTCAGGAATGTATTAGGTTTTCCTTTTAGGTAGGTCCAGTGAAGTCAATTTTTGATTAGACATATCCTTAAGCTTCTCCTCACTTCCATAATTTTTTCTTTCTTTTCTCTTTTTCATTTGAATTGCTTTCAATCCTATATATTTTTCTTTTCTTTTTCAGGGATTGTTTTCAATCATTTTTTTTCCTTTTTCAAATGAGGATTACTATATCTGGATAGCCTTTAATGATTTTGAACTTCACTTTTCTTTCCTTAAATTTGAAACTCAAAGCATTCCTTTACCTTATAAGTAATTCATAGCCTTTACATCATTGAGCTCCAATCTTTTCTTCTCAAATGAATTTCCAGATTCTTAATACTTCAAAATATAGTTTCATTTACTTTAAATAGTTAACTATAATCTTATTCTCTTCTACTAAAATATCTTAAGTTACAAAATTAATTTTCATTACAAAAATATTTCTTTAAATCTACCATAATATTTAAATAGTTACAAAAATATAGTTACCTGAATTAAATTCGCTACATGAAATCATATTAATTTTTTTTTAAAATATTGAAATAGAGGACATTTAATATTTAATCTTTTTCTTCCCTCCCCCAAACTTAAATTTTTAAATATGAAATAATACATGTGGAAAGAAAAACTATAAATATAAATCACACCTGAGTATTGTAGGCATTTTCATCATTCTGAAATTTCTTTAGGCCTTCTTAAATTTTTACTTCACCTGGTCTGTAATATTAGGAGCTTTCTACACATATAAATTATTAGAGAAATTTCTGGGTAATGAAATTTTGAAATAAGTATAAAACTAAAACATTAAATAAACACAACATTTCCTAACACAACCAAAATACTACTCAATATATATTAAACCACACATGCACATTTAAATATAACACTAACTTTATAACAAAAATTAAAAATTATCCAAGTACAACATAATAATAAAAATGAAAGTCCAAATACACAAACATCTATTTTTATTACAAACAAACTTATAGAAATAAAAGTACAAATATAAGTACATCAATTCATTCAATATCAAAATCCCAAACTATGTCTTTATCACCTTGATCAGCAGGGGGATTGAGTTGATACTTAGGAAACGTAACATCAGGCTCACCTTTGTAGTTTCGAGCTTGAGCTTCATAATAGGCTACCTCAAAATTTGAATGCCTCTGAAGGTACTCACTATAGTAATCATGTCGACGTTCTAAACCTCCAATCCTTTCACTTATCAATTTTATGCTCTTCCGTTGCAAGGTTAACTCATTCATCAAATCAGAGAGGGTAGGAGAACTAGAAAGTGGAAGGTCATAACTTGTAGAGGGGACATCTCTGCTAGTAGAAGATTATTGACTTTTACTCCCAGTTCTCCATTTCTCATGGGATTCATAAGTCCTTAAATTAACTTTACTAATGGGTTTCATAAGATAAACCCATTCTTCATCTCCACTCTCTACTCTAGAAAGTTTGCAAATTGTATAAATAAGTCCAGGATGTCCTAAACCTCCACTAGTCTCACTCCTCGTCGTAGTCAATATATTCTTAAGAATTATTCTCCCCACATTTATAGTTCTACTATTCTGAATACAGAAATTCAGAATAGCTCTATCTCTAGTTACCTCACTATGGTGATAAGTCGGTAACAGAGTAGAGGAAATGAAATAGTGTCACGCCTTAGAGGTGACTTTCAGCATGAAAGCAGAAAAATTTACCCGTTCTCGCTGCTTTATCTTCCACGTTCCTTTCCCATCAGTGAGAAAGTTGATCACATCATTGAGGGGACCTTCCATCGTACTAAAGGATTCATATTGGCAGCTATAAGAGTCCGGGACTTCATAAAAAGTGTTGATGCGGGCGGCAGTAAACTCAACAGGAAACCCACACACTTGAACGATTCCGTCATCAGAATAAATCACATTGGCGTAGAACTCCTTCACAACATTTGCATCAGCTTTATTGGTGGTGTAATAAAAGTTTTCCCACCTCCGCTCAACAATAACTCTTTCGATTTCTCCTCTCGGACTTTCAAAAACTCGATCTTGTATGCACTTCTTTCCTTTAAATATGGAAGTAAATTTTGTTTGAGCCATCACATTGACGAAGCGAGACTCGTCGAACTTAACTCTTCTCTTTTGACGTAGAGCCATTTCAATCTAATCAAATTATAGAAAAATTCAAAAAATTACTTCAAATATACAAATCATGGCTTCCAATAGTAATTCTAAGAGTCAACACTAAGATCCATGAATTTCTTCCCAAATTTTCTTCACATTCTCAAATTTTTCGGATCTCCTCAATGTGGAAAAAATCCATGGTGAAAATCAAATAATTTTAGCTTGGAGTGAAGCTCTTACTTAGAGATGATTAAATTCGATGTAAAAAAGTCTTGAAATCGTCTCCCAATCCAAGATCTTTCAAGCCCTAGGTCGAAAATAGTATTTTTAGGAGGAAGGGGATGATGAATAGTAGCGGTTGACTGATCAAAATCGCAGTTAAAGGTGTTTTTTCATGAGCTTGCCATCGGCGGGGTCGATGGCGCCGTCAGCGCGCTCTATTGGAATTTAAATCCTAAGTCTCGGGAAAATCTCGCCGTCGGCGGCGTCGAGGGTGCCGTCGGCGGGCTTTATTGATTTTGTCCAAATTCCAGATTTTTGCGATTTCGATCAATTCCAAGCCTTAATGACATCTTTTAAAAAATTATAGACATACTTTTAAGTGACTAAATGATGTACTTAGCACATATAAACTTTCACAACACAAAACATCACATTTATATATAAATTCCAAGGGGTATAATATATGTTACATAACACAACTAAGTTTGATATTTTCTCAACCTCAATATATTAATTCAGCGTCGCAATCCAAGCCACAACACTTAAAACGCTGAAAACAAAACATCATATGCTTAGTCTCAACTATATAGAGATCTAAAAGCATCATTCTAAAGAAAATCAAATACAAAGTTCAAATCAAAATACATAGATAGACAAATAGGTAGTAATATAAATCTACTATTCCTCAGACTCGGTACTAGATTCTCCTCTGAGATCATCCATTAATTGCACATGAACGAAGAGATTGTAGAAGGGTCGGAATGGAAATTCTTTAGTGAATTTTTATCGACATTTTCCGTAATATCCAACATCTCAAATCTTTCCTTAACATAATCTAATTCTTCATTTTCTAATTCGTCCAGAATAATTTCGTCATTCTCTTATACCCTATGATTCGGAATTAGAACACACTGTTAGAAGGTATAAGATTTTCAGGTCCAAATTTATGCATACAATTTGAAATCAGTACTAAGTAATATAATTAACTAAATATAAAAATAATTTGCAATTCAAGTAAATTTTTTTTAATAATCCTAATTTGTCCGTTACTCTAATTGTGATTTGACTCACTCACTCAATCACTCCCCGGTAACGGCGCCAAAAACTTGACCGATGACTTTTTATATGCTTAAAATATAAGATAAATATGGACGTAATAAATATTCAATAGTTGTAAAGTCACACTTATCAATGCAAGTATATGTATCGTTCAAGTAATATAGGGCTCTAATGGAGTCCTAGATATCGATCTCACAGGGAGTGGTTTAGAATTACGAACTAAGATTTTAGAAAAGCAATACTTTAATCACAACAACGAAGTTCAATTTGCTTATTAGTCACTAATAGACAATTGAAATAAAATATGTAATTTTGATAACTATTAAATAACTAATGATACTAATGAGGGTTTAATTGTGATATTCAATATATAAGAAAACATCATTCACCTTGTCAAGAAATTATAGTGAATGGATAAAGTGAATTATTTCAATTTATATTGTGCCAAATAGGAACATACATATTCTTTACCCTTTGGTCCAGGCATAAAGAACATTGACTAATCCTACGCTTGTTTGCTGATTCTGCGGCTAGGCTGGGAGGATACCGGCTCTCACTTCGGAGCTCCCACGTTCCCCTCACTTGAGGGCTAACATCTACACTTCAACACCCAAACGATATGACCGATTTGGGGATTTTAGTTTTTCACTCTAAATCTCCAATTCTACACCTGATAATATTATTTCCCTATTTATTTGCACTCAACTTCCAAGGGTTTTGACCTCCCTGAATCTTGGATGTAATCTTCACTTTAGTTGTAAAACTCAACATATTTCAACAAATCAATTGGCCAGATTGAAAATAAATTAAGATTGAAATGAAAAAATCATCACAATTTCTTAAACATTTTTATGGCTTCACCAATTCAAATCACAATTTCACAAATCTCGAGACAATGAGAAAGACAGAGAAAACTACTCAGATCTCATGGGAAAAACACAACAAAACTCGAAATTCATATATAAAATCAAAGTCATACAAACTACAACAAGTAAATAACTTATCTCTAATTTCTCCTCAAGAACTCTCCTCGAAGTTCCTCTGAATCTCTTCCTTTTATTACAACATACAAAATTCTTCTTTGAAGCAGCAAGAAGGAAGAAATCTCTCACTTTCTCTCCACTCTTACAATCTCTCGAAGAATTCCTCACAATTTAGACACTCTAGTAAATTCTCTATACACTAATGGAACCTCTCTAACCTCCAAGTTCTTTCTAACATCCAGGACCTCCCTAATTTTCAACCAAAATATTCTTTTAAAGTTGTGGATGAGTTTTCCCAAGAGTTGGCTTAGCATCCCTTCAAAATTTGGCCTTATCCAAAGCTTGAGTAGACATATCCGCCGAGCTCGCCGTCGGCGGCCTCGTGGGCGTCGTCGGCAGTACTGAAGAATTTTGTCCTATAGCCTCGGGAAAAACTCGCCGTCGGCGGGGTCGAGGGCGCCGTCGGCGGCCTAGTTCAAATTTCCACATTTTGGTCCTTTTCGCTTCAAATTCGCACCTTTTTTCATCGTTTTGCTTCAGTGACCCTAATTCATCATTCCTGCAACAAATTATCAAAAATATTTTTCTTTAAAGTACAATATCATCAAAAACAGTATAAAATAAGTATGAAAATCTCAACATTTTTTCCTCTGGTCATTAATCTAATCATAGATGTTAAACTTTTAAAAAAATTTGGAATCTAATACAAATGAATTAAAAAAATATATTGGTTCCTTAAAGAATTTTCACAAACCCATTTATTATAAAATATGTGAAATAATCACACTAGAATAAGTGATAATAAGAGCATCATAAGTTTTAAAGGCATAATTCACATCTTAGCACTTAAATAATTAAAATTCGACAGCTCGAATTTCTTTGTTTGCAAGTTGATAGAGAAATTGTTACACTAGTTAGTTTAAGAAAAAATGACCCTTATCTTCCTTATAGGGAAGAGTACCTTTTTAAATCTAAATCTCTTCCAATTAACTTAGTAAACACAAAAATAGAGAAAGATTAAAGGTATAGGATATAAACATGTTGTGCAACATTTTTTCTAGTATGCTGATTAAATAAGTTTGAATTGAATTTTGATTGGAGAGATTAAATGTTGAAGTTTTTAATTAGTATGATGTGAACAGATTTTTGCATTGGTTTTTTTTCTTTTTTGTTCTTACTTAAAGTCTAATGTTAGAATCATTGTATAATTATAGGGCATTAATGTGATAAATTACAATCTAGTAATAGCTCGAAATAGATTAGCTATCATGTAAGGGAATTTGGATTCTTAGGAAAACAAGTCATTTGCTGATAAAACAAGTTAACGACAAGCTATTAAGTACTTATTGGTGAGCCCTTGATTAACAATGACCCATTAACCTTAACAAAGATCCTCTGGGCCTATATTGAAATTCCATGTGCTCTTAATGACTTTACAAATGGGGCTTTATTAATTAACAATGATCTTTGCTTAGTTGAGACCTTCTAACCATTAGCAGAATACTACTAAGCTCATCCCGAAAGTTTAATTGTTCAATGTCTCTTTGTAGAACCAACATTAACACTTGATGACAAGTCAATTTAAATGCTTGTTTGTGTGCACAAAGTGCGGAACTAATTTATGTCTATTTTAAACTTTAGTAGTAGACTCAAAATTTGTTACAATAACAACAACGAGCCTTCATCGCACTAAGTTAGGATGACTACATAAATACTCTTTCTCCATTGTATTCTATTGAGTGTCATATTCTCATTTAATTCTAATAAATTAAAATCATTATTATACAACATGCCTAGGCTTTTTTAGGTCTCTCTTTATCTTTCTTAACATAAATTAAATCTAAAGCAGCTACTCCCCTAATTGGTTCATCAGTTGGTCGACATTTAATGTGACCAAACCATTTAAGAAGACATCCTCTAATCTTGTCTGCCATTAGAGCTACACCAACCCTTTCATAGATTTTATCATTTCACATTATCTCTAAGTATAAAGCCATTCATCCACCTATGCATTCTCATCTCTGCAACACTTAACTTAGATTTATGCTTCTCTTTTATAAGCCAACATTCTGGTGACACAAAACATTGCCGATCTCACCACCACTTTTATAAAACTTTCCTTTTATGTCTAAGCAGTACTTGTCTATCACACAATAGACTAGATGCATCCTTTCAATTCCACCATCCAAGTTGAATTTTACTAATAACACCCCCATCAATATTACCATCGCTTAAACAATAGGCCCAAAATAACTAATATGTTCACTCCTTTTAATAATTTGATCACCCATTGTTATCTAGTACTATTAAAAATACATTTTATGTATTCAGTTTTAGATCTACTCAAATGAAAGCTTTTAGACTCTAAAGTAGACCTCCATAATTCAAGTTTTTTCTGATATCTTTCTCTAGTGTTATCCATAGCGAAGAGCATACATTAAGGTACATCCTCCTGTAAATGTCCAGTAAGAGCATCCATAACAAAAGCAAAAAGATATGAAGTTTTAAAGTTGATTGTTGATGTAATCCAACTTAAATAAGAAAATACTTGATCAATCCTCGTATTTGAATAAAAGTAATACCTCTAGCATACATATCTTTAATGTCTTGAATGTAAGTCATATCAACACCTTTCATTTCTAGAACTCTTCAAAGAATTTCTCTTGTAACTTTATTGTAAGCCTTTTCTAAATCAATAAAAGTCATTTGTAGATTCTCCTTAATCTCTTTGTACTTCTCCATCTAATATCTCAATAAATGTTTATTTTCCATAATAGACTTGTCCGATATAAATCCAAATTGATTATGAAAAATCTTTGTATTACGTCTTAACATGTATTCAATTACTCTCCCATAATTTAAATGCATGAAAAATTAACTTAGTTTTTCCTTAACTTGCACAATTTATTGCATCCTCTTTATTCTTAAAAATAGGTACTAAAAGACTCTTCCTCCGATCCTCTTTTCAGTTTTTGAAATAATATTAAAAAGTTTAGTGAGCCAAGAATTTCTCAAATATGTTAAATGTTTTCACACTTCTATTGTGATACCTTCAGATCCAACTAATTGTTTACCTTTGATTTTCCTTAAAGCCTGCCCAACTTCCTTTTTACTAATGAGATAATAAAAATAAAGAGTTTTATTACTATTAACGATATTAAGATTACTCAAATTGATCGTATCTTAAAAAAATTTCATTGAAAAGTTTATCAAAAATTTTCACAGATTTTCATCTTTTATACACTGTACTTTAATTAAATCTTTATTTTTAAATTTTCTTTATTTGACTAGTTTATACATATATCATTTACCCTCCTTAGTATCTAATCTATTATAAAGATCACCAAATATAGAATTCTTAGACTCTTTTTGGGATCACTTTCTATTTTTTATTTATTTATTTTTTTTAGTTTTATATTATTTTTTATTTTTTTATTTCTTACTTTTAAAAAATGTGTTTGATACTCTTATGATTTATATATTTTTAAAAATAAAAAAATATGAAGCATATTTTGTCGGGCAATTTTTATTTTTTAAAAGAAAAAAAAATTATACTTTTTATAAAATGGTTGGGTTCACATGCGCTTTAGTATTATACTCTGCTTCCCATGGGTATATAATGTCTTTCTAGCTCCACCCAGCACAAAGCATTACCTGTGGGTAGCAGATGATGAGTGGTTGTGATTGACGGAGGTCAGGGTTGGCGGGCTGCAGTGGAGGGCGGGGGTGGGCGGGGGTCGGCGACGGCCGGGGGTCGGCGGGGGGCCATGGGTGGGGGCGGACAGTGGGAGGCAGTAACGAATGGCTGTTGCCAGAGGCATAGAGTGGTGGCTGACGAGAATAAAAGTAGAGAAGCGGTATCTTGCGAGAGCAGAGACGGGGCGGCGACGACTGGCGGCTGGCCACGGTGGCGGGTGGTAACTGGCGGGCGACAGCAGTGGTAGAGGCGGGGCCTGGAGGCAGATAATGGAGGCGTGCGAGGTCCGACAGTGGGCAACCATCGACAGCTGCCAATGGGTGCGATGGACGATGGGTTGTTTTCGTGTTTTAAAAACAGACAAAATTATGTTTTTTCAATTTGTAGTATTTTAAAAACAAAAGGCTTTTCCCAACCAAAAAAAAATAAAAATAAAACAAAAAAAAACATATAGAAAAATATTATTTTCTTGTTTGTTTTCTATTTTTTGTTTTTAAAAACAAAAACCAAAAAAACAAAATTTGATCTCAAACAGCCCCTTAGAATCATAAATAGTTCTCTCACTCTTTACAACTCATATTATCTTTTTTTCGAATTGTTTAAGTTTTAACATGTAAACCAATTTTTATAACAAAACTTTTTATGTTCTATTCTTTTTCCACATTATTATTCCAACACCAACTATTTTTATTTATAAAATTTTTTTTTTGATTCCACAGAATTATCTTTTGCCACTTCTTAAACAGTGCTAATTACTTTATTCCACAGATTTATCTTCTTTATGAACATCCTAATTCTTAAAATCTTAAAGTTTGCTCATAAAAATAATTTTCTTTATCCTTTAAGTTTTGGCAATTAAATTTTATGGTAGTATTTCATTGTATCTTTTCTCTTCTAACTTTTCATCTTAAAATCCAAACTAATAATTGATGTTGAGTATTTAAATTTTCACTTGGCATGATCTTACAATCTTTACATTATCAATGATTTTTTTCTCATAAAAAAATAATCAATTTATATTTTATTACATACATTCTTACAAGTAATTGCTCATCTCTTTTCTTAGATAAAGTATTAACAATAACAAAATCATATGCTAAAACAACATTTAATATGATTTTACCTTCTTCATTAAGAACTCCAAAATAGCAGTCACGATGACTATTTTTATAATCTTCTACCACTCAACCAACTTGTTCATTTAAATTTCATCCAATAAAAATTCTTTCTTTAAGAGACATCATATGTATCAATTCTTACACGTCACTCTAAAAATTTTCTTTTAAAAATATATCTGAACCTACTTGAAGAACATATGCACTTAAAACATTAAGAATCTTAATATCAACGATAATCTTTAAGGTTGTAATTCTATCTACAACATATGCCATAGTGAGCAAGCCTACCATATTTTCCAGATTTAACTGGGTTTTAGACCCACATATGAGATTGGCAGTGTCGGCTTGAGCCTGAAAACGAGTTGGAGCGTAGTCGCCAATCCTCTACCACTCCAAATTGTTGATAAAATTCATGTTGACCTCCAGAACCATGGCGGCAGCTCGCGAGTCTAAGCAAAATTTTTTAACATTTATTTTCTATAACTAACTATTAACAAGTGAAAGAATCACTAAACAAATTAAATTAAAACAATATATTTAAATTTATCTTGTTGCTGTTTTTCTACATTTTCTAACAATTATTTTCTATAACTATTAACAAGTGCACGGGTGAATTTTGTCTATAAAATGTCACAATCGGCTTACCCTTATAAAGCAAGTCACCCAACTCTTTTGTCCACTGTGCATGAGAGATCTTCCTTGCGCGCTAGAGTTGAATGACATGCATGAGAGAGACTCTTCTGCAAAGTTCTCATTTTTGACTCCTTCGATTTCAGCTTGGCATCGACATCGCCTAGACTATGCCGCCGCCATCCTCCACTGCTTGACTGAGACACCACATCCTTTCAGCTCATAAGCATAGCATCAGTAGCTTGTCTCGACCTAGCATAGTGAGTATAACCACACATACGGGTTTCCACCTACTCTGACTACCTTTTCTTCTCTTTCGACTCGATGGCACGAGATCAAGTTTCACTGTTCGACGCTCTATGTTAGCCGACTGCAATGATTTATAGGCAAAATTCACCTCTTAGACTTCTTGACCTTCTCTCGTTTCCTCTCTCCCATATTCAGTTCTTTGTTTACTCTCCCACTTTGACTCTTCGATTCCTCTCTCCCGATAAAAAGAAACGAGATATTATAATATCTCTTTGTCACATTCTTACCCGTGGGATGGAATTAACCAAAACAGGTACGGATATTTGGAACATGAGAATTAAAATTTTCATATTTGTCTTCTATAACTAACTATTTACAAACGAAAAAGCTTTTAATCATATTAAATTAAAACAGTATAATTAAATTTATCTCATTAAAGATTGTTTCCATCTTCTATAAATGTTTTATTTTCAATTACTCATTTTTTAATAAAATAATTACTCACGAGAATTTGGTTTAAAATAACTGTGAGCTAACAAAAGCAAGTGAATGCTCACATTCTTAAAATACAATAATTAAAAAAAAAAATGTCAGTTAAACTTTTAATAAATCAATATGAACATTTGATATTTTAAGAATATGATGTTATTTAATGAATTTTACTATATCAATATCATATCTATATCATTCTATGTCTATTTAATCGTGATAGGAGCATTATCTAAAACATGTATCATTTAAAGTACTTCAATATCAAAATATTTTTTCATTTAAATGCACATGTATCTTAGCATTTTCTTGCTAGTATCGTACATAGATGACTCTATCATAGTCATACATGGACATGCAAACAAACAAAATAGTAAATCTCATTCTTATTTTTTTTTCCATAACATTTAGTACATGATATAATAACTTTATTGATGCATTTGGTGATCATATACAAATAACAATAACATACAACTCAATATAATCAAATAAACTTAAATAGTAAGTAAAATCTATTCAAGCAATTAAGAGAGTGTAGAAGAAACCAAATTACTACCATAATCTTAAAGTACAAGCACCCGCTTGTTTTTAGATGATTTTTACTTGCTTTTAAGTTCCGAAATCTCTTTTGTAATAAAATACCTATCATCAATTATAAATTATTATTTAATTAAATTATCATTATAATTTAATATCTTCATTTGACATAATTTAGGATTTAATTATTAAGGATAAATAGTTTATCCTATTATCTAAACTTACATTAATTTCTTTAAAAATAATACAATTCTTAATATAATTTTTTATTTGAATAATTCTTTGATCCAATAGCTCGCTAGCATTTCTCACACACAAAAACGAGCCCAAAGTTTTTGCTAGTCTTCTCAACCTAAATTAACATAATTTCATATTAATATTATTTTAGAAGTAAGTGTTTAACTAACATAATTTAGATGCATAATTGAAACTTACCTCAAATTTTTCTTATTGCAAAGTCAACAATTTCTTTATGATTCTCTCTAACCTCTCATTTAGTGTAAATTCTTTCCACCTGCTTTACATTTTTTATTAGCAAAACAAAATCCATTTTAATTCTTTAAATGTATTAAATTAGTATAATTAAAAATCTAAATAGTATTAAACCCTTTTCTTCAGTGTTTGTTCATTGTAGTACTTGCACGCGAAACATAGCCACAAACACTTCTTTTCACCGATTCAGTTCTTTTTATATGCTACAAGCCGCACAAGTTTCTTCTCTCGACAGAGCTGCCCACCCTCTACCTCCTTTGGCTTCTTTTTCTCTTTGGACTAGAGTTTGACACATGAGGCTCAAATCTCTTGCCTTTGGTCGCAGTTCAACCCAACACCGCAACAATTGACGTCGTCTCCTCCTTCTTCACTAGGCAAGTGCTTTGCTCCTCTTCACTTCGATTCGGTTCAAAATATGCATAACATAATTAATTTTCTTCTGCAGGCGTCACCTACGCGATGCTCCTCTTATTTCTCCTTGCTTCGAACCCGAGTGGCATCACTTCGTAGCACGAGACTCACGTAAATCTCCCTTCTTCTCCTCCTCCTCCTTAGATTAGGGCATGGGATGTTGAATATTGTGGAGCCCGGTCCACTTACTTGCATTGGCGGTTTCAACATCTGTGCAAATTACTTGAATTATTTTTTTTAATTCCTTATTTTAATATTTCCTTCTGGTTTGGAAAAGCCATAACTCCTGCATTTTTCCTTTCCAGTATCCCGCTTCTTCGATCTTTTGGAGCTTGCCCGTTCTTGCAATAAAAGGGCACGCCCTCCTGTTATTCACACACGGTATTCACCTCTTGTTCGAAGGAAGGAGTTCCGAGCGACTGAAGAAAGGAGTTCCGAGCGACGAAAGTGTTCTGAGCGATAAGAGTTTCGAGTGGTAGAAGCAGTCGCAAGCGGTGGAAGCAGAAGAAGTCGCAAGCAACAAAAACAAAGGAAGAACATAATGAGGAAAGTCGAGTCGGTGTCTTGTAATTCTGTTGAGAAACTCGTAATCCTTATAATAATAAAATCCTCTGCAACTCCATGTACATAGACAATTTGTCGAATGACATAAATTTGTGTCTTGTGTGTTCCTCTCGTTATATTCTTCGCTTTATCGTCAATCGTTTTTCATAACAATTGGTATAGAGCCAAGATTCAGGTCTGAGGGAAAATGATGGCTTGAGATGAAGTGAAGGTATCGAGGATCAAAAAGTTTGATGACACAGATTTTGGTTACTGGAGGATGCAGATAGATGTTTATCTCTATGAGAAGAAGCTTCATCTTTTGTTATTGGGAAAATGATCGGAAAAGATGGATGAGGCTGAATGAAATCTGTTGGATTGATAAGTTCTAGGGGTTATTCAGTTAACTTTGTCGAGATCCGTTGCACACAACGTCATAAAAAAATGGACAACTGCAGATCTCATGACAACTTTGTCAGCTATGTATGAAAAGCTGTCAGCGAATAACATGGTACACATGATAAAAAAAATTATTTAACTTAAAGATGACAGGTGGTACGTCTGTTGCACAACATCTGTATGATTTTAATACTATCACAAATCAAAGATTGTTTGTTGAAATTGAATTTGATGATGAGATACATGCATTGAAATTGTTGGTTTTATTACCAAATTGCTGGGAAGCCATGAGGATGACTGTTAGTAATTCTGCAAATAAATTTAAGTTAAAATATAATGATTTTCATGATTTAAGTTTTGCTGAGAATGTGTGCAGAAAATATTCTGATGAGATCTCGGCTTTGAGTTAAACACTGAATATTGATTCTAAAATGAGATCACAAGACATGAACTTAAACAGAGAAAAATCAAAATCAAAGCATAGAGGCAAGAGCAAGTCACTGTCTGGTCAGCAAACAACCTCTTGTAATTGTCGCAAAGCTGACCACATAAAGATGAACTGCAAAAATTTCAAGAAGATATAAAACGTCAGTGCTAATGTTGTAATTGAAGAAGTACATGTTGCACTATTGCTTGCAATTTACAGTTCTGTTGATGACTGAATACTGAATTCAAGAGCTTTCTCTCAAACATGTAGGAGGCTTGAAGCGGGAAAAATGTTAAATTTTCTCACCTAAACATTTTTTATTGTCTTTTTATGTTCTTATAAATTATGATGCTCATAGCAAACTTGTAAGCTTCTCCAAACTTGTCCTAAATAAATATAAACAAGATTCTAATTTATTTATGATGTAAAGATTCTGAAATTTAATCTTAATCAATTATAATTAATAATTTAAATTAAAATTTAGATTTTTTTTTCTGCCTGCCCTAAAAAGTCGAGTCGAGCCGAGTTCGATCGAACTCCCGCACGATCTCGCATCCTTACTCTTGCCCAAGCTCTGGACTAAGCTTCTAGAAGGTGCACGGGAGGTAGGAAAGCCGCCGCCTCCTTCCACTGCCAGTCGCACAGCAGCTTGGGCATGAATGCCTCCTCTTCTTTCTCGGTTTGCTGGGGGAAGGCTTTGCACGGCTGAAGGATTGCCGACGGCACAAGGGAAAGGCTTGGGTTAGCCGCTCGAGCACTCCAGGTAGCCAAACGAGCTTCCTCTTCTTCTTCCTCCTTTCCTTTGCTGCTCGTGGAACTCGACCAAGCCGCTCTCGAGCTCCCTTCGTCCGAGTAGAATGCCGCCCGAACTCTCCCTCTCCTTCTGCTGCTCGGTTACAGTTAACCTCCTTCTCTTCCTGTTTCTTTTTCTTCTCCCTCTACTATTGCTCCTTCTTCCTTTACCTCACTCTCTCGCTCTCTCACAATGAAAAAATATTACATCTACGTACGTAAAAATAACGTGAGTAGCCAATCAATTCACGCCACGACATCTCGCGCGGCAGAGAAAAAAAAGACGGCGCAGTAACACAAGAAATATTCCCTTCTGTGTTATTCATGTGTTATTGCGCGTTATTCATGTGTTATTGCATGTTATTCATGTGTTATTGATATGTTATTATATTATTATAACAACAAGAATATTCTCAGGACAAAATAACACATGAATAACACACAATAACACTTAAATAACACGGGAAATATTTCCGACAGAAAAAAAACGGCGCAGTAACACGGGGGAATATTCTCTTACGTGTTATTCTTGTGTTATTGTGTGTTATTCATGTGTTATTCATGTGTTATTGTATTATTATAACACTAGGAATATTCCCATGACACAATAACACATGAATAACACACAATAACGCATGAATAACACGAGGGGAATATTTCTTGTGTTACTGCGCCGTTTTTTTTTTCTGTGTCGTGCGGGACATCGTGACGTGATTTCATTGGCTACGCACGTTACTTTACGTGCGTAATACTGATGTAATATTTCCTCCTCACAATTCCCTTCTCTCTGCTCCAGGGTTCGAATGAAAGGTGACGAACTCCCTCCCCGTTAACTCCCCATGAGAAAACGACTCGTAAACAATTAAATAATCTTTTTTAAAATAATTACGTTAATAATTTATTTATGATATTATTATTGTTATTATTTATTGCTATTATTACAATTAAAATGTAAATCTACTTAAATGTTGTAGAGCTCATAAAACAACTTTTCTATTTTTCCTTGTGAAATGACTTGAAACCTACTTTTACTGAAGTATGAGTATGAGTATGAGCAATATGGTCCTATCTAGCTGAATATTTGACATTTTTGTGAATCAATCAACCTAATTTTGGCATTATTTTGGCTTTTGGTCTTGTATCTTTTCAGAACGGCATCTAAGTGTACAATTTCCTTTATTGCAAGGTAAACAAAAAAAATTTCCTGTATTGCCACATGCCTTGTTGATGTCAGCAGGCCCATTGCGAGTCCACTGCTAATATTGTAAGCACGTGCTAAACTAAAGAGATATTAGCACCTTTATTTATTTAATTTTTTTCTATATTACTATATTGTAGCAGTTCTTATGTTCCTTGTCAGCATCAGTCATTCTATGTAAAAATATTGATATTTTGGGATGGCAAGCAACCTTGCAGTATTATATATGCTTGTGAAAGGTTGAATTTAATGATATTTGGTACAACATTTGTTTAGGCATTGATACAGGAACTGTCTGCCAGTAAAACATACTTGATTATGAATAATATCTTTGAAACATTTATTCTTGTAGTCATTTTTATGGATTACCTTTCATGATTTTCTTTTTTTTTTTGCTTAGTATCATATCTTATTAGAGTAGTGCTGCACTTCCAAACTAAATCCAGACATAAGATAAGATCTTCTTTTTCTTTCTCTCAAAATTGATTATAAGGTTCCAATCTTTTTTATTTAGCCTTATAAGTTTTGAACTTGTAAAATGGGAATCAAGAAAAGCTCATTATATTTTCTTGCAGGGTATAACATTACTAAATTTATTGTCACATTAGTGAATACAATGTCAGCATTCCATGATATTCCTAAGCTTTTTGATCTTCTACTCTTGAATTTTGTTGAACAATCTTTGAGCATATTTGCAGATAGAAATATTTTTTTCCTTAGGAGAGTGATAAAGGAATTTGATTTCAGGGCATGATGAGTGTTCTATTACACAATCCTCAAAATTTATTACTTCGTGGTCAAGACAATTTCTCAAAAACCAGACTGACTAAGGGGCTGGGTTTGGGATGTTCAGGTCTAGCATTTCGATATAGGGGAGCATTGTCTGCTCAAACCCAACTGTCCAACAAGTTGCACGGAAGAAATCCACTAGAACAGCTGGTTTCTGTTCGTGTAGCTCCTGATAATGCAGAAGGCAACAGCTCAGATGATGAAAGCACAGACAACGAGGAAAATGCCCTGAATAATAGTCAGGATATATTAGGTGGTTTATCCCGTGAGGACTTGGAAAGGATTGTTGGAAAAGATGAAGCCACATTTAGTGGAGCAGATCTTGCAAGACTCATAAGGAATAAATATGGAAGATCTTATGATGTTCAACTTATAAAGAAGGTAATTTTTAGTTCTGCAGTTTGTTTTCTTGTATCTGTACTGTCCTACTAATGATCAAATTTATTCTTATTTCAATTTATAATCAAACAACTAGTTTTGATAATGTGAAAAAAAATTCCAACTTAGTTATACATCTGTCCAAAAAAAAAGAATGTAGCCATCTTTAAAAAATATATAATTAAATAAAAGGAAAAATAGTGTAGTTGCTTCTACTTTTTGTTCAAATAGCTGCATGATTCAGTCATTGATAGTGCCATGATTTTCTTTTTGGTAAAATAGTCATATGATTGAATCATTGATAAAGCACATATTGACATTAAGGCTGCTCATTATTAGATGGAACTTGTAAAACCACCATTTGCAATGTTATATTTTTGTTGTTCTCACTAGAAGGTTAGTTGGAATTGGATGTAAGATGGGTCTTGCTACAACTTCTTATGACTTTACAATTATGTAATTGTTGAATCCTGATTTGTCCATTTACTCACACCATAAGGAAAGAACTATGAAGGAGAGAAAGAACGAGTCAAAGAGAGGGGTATTAGTGTATTCGTTAGGGAAAAATGTAGAGATATAGTGTCCATGATTTTTTAATCGTCATTTGCTATATAGATTTCCTATTTATAGAGGATTTTTTATATAATATATGTTACACATATTTTTGGGAATCTCTGACTTATGTTCTTTTTTCTTCTTCTTATCTTGACATAGTTAATATTATCTTCGACGCATTATTCTCGGATAGCGTCGCTTCGTCATCCTTACCTCATGATTTAGTGGGTTCATATCTTTGTTAGTCGGCTCAGCTTCTAAGTTAGTTTGTTGCTTAAACAATTTTGTTCTTGAGATTGAATTGTGTCCTATTCGATTAAACTGATCCCACTGACGATGGAGCTACTTGGTATGGCTCTTCGAATGGGTGAGTTGAGTGTGATAGATGGATGGGTGAGGCTGACTTGTTGGCTCGTACTTGGCCTTAGTTGGATTGTTGAGCTTAGGGATATGGGGTCTAACTTAGTACATTGTCCGGGTCTTGGTCCTGGGTTTGATAATATTGCATTTGAGTATACGTTTTTAGTTCATCTCTTATCTCTTGGAAGACGGAGTTGCAGAAAGAATAAGACAATTGAAATAATAACAAATTTGAAGGCAATTTATAAATATGCAAATATTATTTAATTGCATTGCTAACGTGTGAACAACTTGAAGTTTGAGTTCTTTGTTCCTTATAAATGGGGTGATATAATGCCAGTTGATTCGCAACTCCATTTGCTAGAATTTTTTACGCCTATATCCGCTTGTGTCTCGCTCCCTTAATTGATTCAAATGAATAATATTTTGTGAAAATTTGCATTTGCCTTAATATATCAAAAAAGTACAAAAGTTATGCATGTATGCATCTATAGTGTAAAAAAAAAAGAACTGTCTTCTACAAGTATGACAGGGAGATCCTTATCGTCATCTACATGCATAAAAAAAATGACTCACTAAGGCACGCTTGGCACAAAAATGAGCGGCCCTATTACAATATTTAGATGTATGGAAAAAAAAAGAACTTGTTTAAAAAACAAAAGAAAAGTAAAATCCGGTGTCTCCGTGGTCGTTTGCACGAAATATTCCGTTTCATAGTAGTCCTCAAAAAATGTATGATATTAGTGTTATCTCCTTTAATGGTGATGCTCTTGCATTCGACATCCATGGTTGGCAAATGTTTTGAAAGGATATGACGGCCTGAAGTTCAACTTGCGCAACTATCCCAATGCTCAAAAATGTGTCTAGTAGCAATGAGTCGAACTCCTCTCTAGTCCCGAACAATAAATCTTGTGTCGGCCTCTTTGAAAAGGAGTGCACCATCAATGTTCACTCTGAGCCATTCGAGAGGGGGAGAATGCCAGAAAAGGGTAGAGGAAACCGACCCGGTGGGTCGGCTAGCATCCCATTGCTCTCAAAATGGAAAAAGTCGTGTCATTTTAAGTGTCTTGAGAATGGTTGTTGCAATAATAGTCGGTGTTCCATGTGCCCGATAGTGAATCTTAGCGTTGCAAGCCCTCCAGGAGTGATGGATAATGTAGCAATGGCATTTGGCCTGTGGAATTCCGCTCATTGGTTTTGTGCTAAGCTTGTTTATGACTTCGCCGAAATTTCTAAAAATGGGACATTAATGTCGCAGTTCGCCATCATCTCCTTAATCCTGCGCAAAAAAAAAAAAAAAAAAAAAAAAAAAAAAAAACTGTTAGTAATAATATAGTTTCTGGTTTCAGGTTCGCCGCAGCCCCATGAGCACTCAAGAATATTTGTGTTGGAAATGTGGGCGAGTTGAGCCTAAATGTGACATTAGTTCACCTGGAGGAAAAAAATTATTCAGTTGGCAAGTTTGCTGGGTCCTCTTATAGAGATTGTTCTTTATCTGCTTGTCGTCGTTGAAACAATCGAACTTAAACAACAGTTGGCTGAACTAAGGTGTGAATCTGCTGGCTTAAACAAATCTTCAGTTGAACTGAAACATAAGTTCGTCGAATTGAGCTATAAGTGCACAGTGCAAATCCATTTGTCTTATTCAGTTCAAGTACGGTGGATAGTTCGTGCTAAAGTGGCTTCTACAGTCTAGCCAGGTTTTTGCGAAGATTGCCTTGGGCTTGTGTTTTGAATTTTTCTTTTTGTTGTTGTAATAAGTTAGGTGTGTTTGCTTGTTTAATATAATTTCTTTGTGTTTTGAGGGAATAGTTGCGTATGTCTAATTGTAATAATAAAATAAATTTTTTTTATAACTAACACAATTTGTTTTGACGTCTCAATTAGATGAAAATTTGATGACTTTAATTACTCTGATAGTTGTGATGCCATTTTTTAAGTTTGTTGCCTTTTTTTTTCTTGTTGTTCCCTCGTAATAATTACTTTCATATTTATAAAAGGGGTGTCTATAGTTATGTTTGAACTTCGTTAGCCATTCTCAAACCCTTATTTTTTCTTGTTATTCCCTCATAATATTTACTTCATCTCGGTCTCCCTTATTCCAAAATGGAGATGACTGCCATCCTGTATATTGGTTACAAAGTGCTCACAAAGGTTGAATTGCTGATTTGTTGTGTCAAACTCTGCTATAGTTCTTATTGCTGGTAACCTCTCTGTTGCTAGGTTTTGCTTGTTGTGTAACTCCTCTTCTTGGTTATGGCCTGATATATGCTCACAATACTTTAAAATAATGTTGAATCATGATTTGTCCTTGGACTCACACCTTAAAAAGGAATAAAGAAGTAGTGATTTACATAAGGATTGAGCTGAAGAGAGCGAGAAAAGTGTATTTAGCAGGGAATACAGTAGACACATAGTGCTCAAGAATGAATTGACTATCTCTTATTACAAAGATCCCTCTCTAGTTATAGCGGTTTCTTTTTTATAATATAAGCATGTGATTAGTACATATTGATCTCTTAAGTTCTCTGACTTATCTCTTTTTTTCTTCTTCCAGCATTGACATAGTTAATATTATCTCTATCGTGTTATTATTTGGCAGTGTCATATTTCATCATCTATTTCTCATGCATTCATAGGGTCACATCTTTGACAACTTGCTTCTAACATTCCTTAGGAGTGGATTGTGTTCCTTTTTATTAAATTGATCTCAAAGACCATGGAGTTGGTTGGGTTGCCGAGTTTAACAAGCGAGTTGAGTGTTGTAGATTGACAGGTGTTCACTCGACGACTCGTATTCAACCTTAGTTGGATAATTGAGTTGAGTGATTAAAAGGTCTGTCCTAGTGCTTCTTTCGGGTCTTAGTTCTAAGTTTGGTAAAACCACATTTGGCTATAAAATAATCATACAATTGTCTCCTTAAATTTGAAAAGATTTTCACAACCTGGCCTAGGAGTTTGAAATTTTGAAGGCGAAATACCCAGTTGGCTTGTAAAAATAAACTTATTTGCTATCTCTAAATCTAGCCGCAATGAAAGAGCTATAAATTTTCAAAATCAAAGTCAATGGTAATATAACAGGCCTTGCTCTATGGTTGTTTCGTCCACGATATACATTTTTCTTCTTTCACTCATTTTTAGAGAAAGTCGTCTTAGATGGTTTGTTCACATTAAACGTCGAACATCTGATGATCCGATTAGTAGAGTAGATGTTTTAGATTCGACTTGTGTTAAGAAAGACTGAGGTAGACCTAGGAAGACTTGGGCTTATTGTATAAAAATAATCTTAATTTACTAGAACTAAATGAAAATATGACACAAAATAAGACACAATGGAGAAAAAGGATTCATGCAGCCAACCCCACGTAATTGGATTAAGGCTTTGTTGTTGTTGTTGTTGTACTCATTTTTATCTAAATTATTAAATGCAATATACTAAGTTTTTAAAATGAACCCAATAGAATAAGTATAATTCTAAATCATAATACTTAAGAAATAAGAGCATCATTTATGCTGACTATTAATTTAAGTTATGTAATGAATCATATCATGTACTAAATTTATAAATGAAAACACACTATGATGTTGTTAACACATTTTTTTTTCATTTATATTTTCAAGAAACATAACATTTCATATTCATGTTTCTTATCTTTTTTTATATAAATACATTTATCAGATGAACATTGTCTAAATATAATTTCGCGTCCTCTAAATTGATACTCACCCTATCAGTATGACAATGTGTAGAATTAGTTTATTATTGTTTAAAGTGGATAAACACTCATCTTTGGCTGGGAAAGCAGAGTTTTATTTTAATTGCACTATTGTCTGGGACAGTATGAAAAGTATATTTGGGTGCGGGTGTATTAGCATTACCAACTAGTACTATAAGAGAGTGAATTTCTTTTATTATCACACATGCAAGTATGCATATATATTACTATTTTTGTATAATTTTCATAATATATATTTTTATGAGTTATTTTATGTTTTTTTACTAATGACTAAATATTCTTCTATATGAATTTAAAAATCATAATGTAATCATCTAATGTCTTCTCGAGACAAACTATCATGCAACTATTCATGCAAATACTGTTGACATCCTTAACAATATCAAAGATTATTTGCAGCAAAGAACAACAGTGTATAGAGCATAAATGGAACTAGTTGAAACCAGAAATAAAATTAAAAGTACGAAAGAATAATGTAATTAAAAAAATATAATTACTCACCTCAAGTTCTTAGTTCTGATTTCTCTATCCTCAAAATCAAAATTACCACAATTAGTTCGTAATAATGAAACATCTTAATCAACATTAGGATGCATATATATCAATTTGAAATACTATTATACTTCTCTCTTTAATATTTATTTATATTTTAATTCACTTCTACAAACAATTGATTATTTATAATTTTCCAATCTTGTTTTCTTCTAAGCAAAAATCAAGTTATTCTATACCACAAAATTAACTTAAAATAATTCAAATATTTTGATTATTATAATTAGTATTAATATCTTAGTTATAATTAATGAAATTATCTGTTCTCAAAATATAGAGTTTGATTATTAACATATTTTTGTTCTCTTATAACTTAAACTTTTATTGTATAATAATTCTTTTAAGGGATAATTACGTACATAGCACTCGAAACATTGCTATTTACAAATTCCAGTACCCAAGTAATATTTTTAAACTATCATACTGATTATTTACGCGTGCCATGATCATGTCATTGAGAATTTGATAAAAAAATGAAAAATTTGGCTGTGGTTTTATGATCAATTTTGATATTTGAGTATGAATTTGAAAAATTGATGAAAGAGGGTGTTAGATTTGTAAATAACAATGTTTCAGGTGCTGTGTATGTAATTGCCTGTTCTCTTAGAGTAAATTATTAAGGTAGCTTTATTAATTAGGCCCTTACACAAAGCTTTAAGTTATAACAAATAATGATTCAATTTCAACTATACATACATACATATATATATATATATATATATATATATATATATATATATATATATATATA
>NEWO01000236.1:1016417-1058199 GCA_003013225.1 Phalaenopsis aphrodite | reverse complement strand
TATATATATATATATATATATATATATATAATGAAAAAACCAAGGGCTGATATATTAAAGATAAAGATACAGATAGGTTTGTATGGGTGGGTCTAAACACCCAACTACACGGTACAACACACACAAAAAAGTGTAAAAGATGGGTACATATAGAAATAAAAAAAAAACCCAAAAACCACTCGGGCGCTGAAAAAGTGTGGGTCATCCCAATCTAGTATTGCCTCTGGCTCTAGTTCTCGGTAGGGATCCAAATAGCAGATTGATAAGGTGTTGACCATTACCCGTAGCAACTAAAGTATCATCCATAAGACTCTTGAGCTCTAGTAGATCTCCATTCTTCTTCTTCCTCCTTGAAGTGTGAATCTGCCATTCCTCCTTCGAAGAAGTCGCCTGATGAGGTAGAGCTGAAGCAGAAGGATTACCAGCAATAATACCCACAGTAGGTTCTACAATATGTGAAGTATGAGTTACCGCTACTCTGGATACTTCTTGAGGAAATGGAGCTGCGAGGCTCTCCTGATTATCAGTCTGAACACTATCATTTACAGGTATTAGTCCATCAGTATTGTTTTGTATGTAGTTTGTAGGTTTCAGCATCGCATGACTTGCAATAACAATAATAGCAGTGTCATGGTGGGGGGGGGGGTCTTCAGGTGCAACTGACACCTCCTGTCTGGTAGTATTCTTCTCAGGTGAAACTAAAATGTCTACAGAAGTGGGGTTGGACCCATCCTTATTCACTTGAACCTTAGATTTCAAATTAGGATGAAATTTGTGACATTTAGCAAGGATACGACTAAACATCTTACAGTGGGTACAATATGGGGGTTTGTGTTCCATGATGATTTGTTGCCAATAACCATTATGGGTTGTGCCCAGCCAGACTTCAGTAACATCAGATAAAGTAATATCCCTTTCCACAAGTATTCTGGCCTCCGAGTGTCCGGTTAGATTGAAAGTAGGCAGATCTAGTTTCAAAGGATCCCCAAGGATGACCCCAATAGAGTAGAGAATTTGATAGTGAAAAAAATGTAGCTTGAGACCAGATAAACTAAACCATACTGGTACAGTGAGAGTTTCGTGATTTGAGTCGAAATTAGGAAACCACTTGAGTAACTTCATTGATTTGCCTTCGATATTAAGATATTTCTTGGAGAAAATTCTGGTGTAGTCTTCAGTCACTGTTAGTTAAATTAACACATATCTCCTATCCATGAGTCTCACTTTCTACTTGCTTAAGATCATCAACACTCTTTCTGATAACATCCATAGGAGGGTGCCCCCACTGAAAATTTTCAATTAGAGCATACTTGAATTTTTTCGTCAGGGTAGAAATTTCTGATTCAGAGAAAAAAATTGCTGTTTTTTCACGTTTCCTACTTCCCTTCTTAATCTAGGTCGACTTAGCACACATCAGATGGACAGACACATGTTGTCATCCATCTTACTTAATATATATATATATATATATATATTTGTGTGCGCGCGCGGGCACGCGTGCTTATCTATTTACTAACTAAATGAAATTTTATATTTACCGCGTATAATACATATGAAATCTTAAAACAAGTTCTAAATTTTTTAATAAATTTGTGTGCCTATGTTCAAATAGAGAGATAAGTACATGTGTCGAATAATGTTGTATTCTCACTTAGCTTCATAATTTTTTTTGATTTTATTTTTAATATTATAATTATCAACTGTTAGATTTTTAGAGTAAATGTACTTTTTAAACCACATGAGTTAATATGTATAAAAAATCAAGTGGAATATGTATTTAAATACTAATTTAAGTTAATATCGACCTAATCATACTTTAGAAAAAATTGATTACCTTACAATAGAAAGAGCTAGGGCAGTAAACGAGTCGAGTTTGAGCGAGCTCAGGCTTGGCTCGTGTTCGGCTCGTTCGAAATTATTCGTGTTTGAAATCGGCTCGTGAACAGTGTGTTCGTGTTTGGCTCGTGTTCGACTCGAAATTGACTTATTAAAATTAAATTGAAAAAATAAATGTAAAGTGCTGGATTCAAACCTGGACCAAATGAATACAAAAGAAGGCGCATAACCACATTACCAAACGTGTAATTACGTTTTAAACTTAGATATGAATATATATAATATATTATTATATAAATAATATATGTAATTTATTAGTATATAAATAATTATATATAATTTTTATTTCGAGCTAAAACGAGCCGAACACGAGCGAACAAAGTGTTGTTCGTGTTCGACTCGTTTATAATTCAAGCTTTAAAAACTTATTCGCGTTCGACTCGTTTACTTAATGAACGGGTCGAACACGAGTTACTTAATGAACCGAGCACGAGCTGTTCGCGAACAACGAGTTTTTTTGACAGCCCTATAAAGAGCAAAGATGCCCTAGCGTTGTCCTCCTTGTGCTTGTCAACATTACGATGCATAAATTAAATCAATTTGAACTATTATAGTACATCCCTCTTTAATATTTAAATCTATTTTAATTCATTTCTACAAATATATGTTTATTTATAATATTCCTTTTATTGTTTTCCTCTAAGCAAAAATCAAGTTATTCTATTTTACAAAGTCAATATAATTAAAAAATATTGGTTATCATAATTAGTATTAATAACTTAATTATAATCATTGAAACAATCGTCTCTCAAAACAATAAACTTTGTAGAAAGCAAACTAGTAGAATTACAAATGATCAGTCAAGAGAAAGATTTCACATAAGGAATCTCTAAATTATCACCAAGTACCAGTAACTTGAGCTATTGGTTGAAAGGACCCACATAAACCAGCTCCTCGTTAGTTTCTAATTTTAGCATGATAGTCAGCAGGTTTATTAGCTTCTCTGCAAATATGATACCACTGTAGAGTGAAACTATTAAGCGGCTTCCTAATTTTTCTCCAGATAATCTTACATGATCAAGGACATTCATTGACCCCCATGCAAATTCGGAAGGTAGATAGTGAATCCATTTCTTTGCTCCGGTGTTTTATCTTCAGATTGTTAGCCGCAATAAGACGGTATAGCACAACAGAGAGTTCAACAACCTGATCAGATGTAGGACAACAAGGAGCATAGAAATTCAGCAAACCTTTGCCATCCCGATCCCTGAGAATACCACTAGCACCAACATCATTTTTTGTAACTTACATTTACATTAACCTTAAGATAATGCCACCGAGGTCTGCACCACCAGACTTACTTGCATGGGTTTGGAATGTGCACTCATCTAGCTATAAAACCAGACAGCTACCTAGCACTGCCCCTCATAATTTTTGGATATTTACTTTATTTAATTATCTTATCTATGAAAGATTTAATATGGATTAGGATTTTGTTAGCTGAAAAGCTTTGTCCTTGATGTTTTCTAATGTTCCTTTCCATCCAAATAAACCAGCAATTTATGTAGGGCGTCATATTTTGAATATAACTGCTGTTAGTTCTGTTCTGCCAACAATCCAGACATTGTTCCAATTAGACATACTCGTTCCTTGGTACATAAAACAAAAATGACTGAGCCATATTTCTCCAAATGGATACTGCATACCTGCATGAAAAAAAAAGTGTGATAAAGTTTCCTTCTCTTGCATACGAAGTGCACAAATAGAAGGAAATCTGAGGCCTTTAAGGTTGAGAATATCATCTACAGTAAGTGGTTTAAACATCAATCTCCACGTGAAAAGGCTTGAGATGGTTTAAGTTTGCTATTCCATATTCTGTCCCCACTGTTGGAACTTTGGCTGTCAAACAGCTTCTTGGCAAATGATATTTGATAGAGAGTAGTTTGCTTTCCCTTTTATTCTGATCAAAACCAGCTGAGACCTATCAAAAGGAATTTCTCCAATGATTTGCACCAAGTTCTGGGTAAGTATAACTTTCAGTTTATCCCTGTCCCAGTGGTCTTGTGTCCAAAATTCAGATACCTTTTTGCTATCATGACCATTGCTTTGAGAGAAACCTTTTCAGTAGTCCCCTAAAGGTCCAATTATATAGCCAAACGCTGATATTAACCTCTCCAGCTCCCACTCAACGAAGCCCTCAGCTTTCCATCTGATTTTCAGAAGCTCCTTCCAAAAGAGAGAGTCCCCCAGCTTTCGAGAGCACGTAAGAGGATGTGAGAGTCTACAATATCTCTTATGCATAAATTTGGCCTGAAGTCTTTTGTTTTCTTTGAATTTAATCCATAATATGCAGAAGTTAATCTCCATTGACATTTGAAAGGTTCTAAAACCCAAACCAAAATCTTTCATGGGTTTACATAACTTGTGCCAATTTCTCCAATGAATCCCATTAACTTGAGCAGCCCACAAATATATATTTAAAGCCCTCTCCAACTTTATCTGCATGCTGCTAGTCATTTTAGGAACATGAAAAATGTACATGGGGGAGGAAAGTAAGAACCGTTTGAAGAATGGTCAATCTTCCACCAAATGAGAGAAAAGAATTCTGCCAACTTTGTATTTCTTTATGGACCTTATGGAGGACATCATCAAATAGCATATTCTTCTTTCTACTTGTG
The DNA here is from genome assembly GCA_003013225.1 of Phalaenopsis aphrodite. NCBI lineage: Eukaryota > Viridiplantae > Streptophyta > Magnoliopsida > Asparagales > Orchidaceae > Phalaenopsis > Phalaenopsis aphrodite. The sequence continues at coordinate 1,053,685 of NEWO01000236.1, read as the reverse complement.
TTAAGCTGAATATCAAGGTATTTGAGGGAAAGGTTGCAGAATTCGAATATAGTAAAATGAGAAATCCATTACTTTCGTTCCACAGGGACACATTTGCTCAAGAAAATTTCACTTTTCTCCTTATTAAGCTGCATACCCGACAGTTACTTAAAATGAATTAAAATATCATGGATTTGTTTAATGCAATTTCTTCGCATGTTGCAAAAAATAATGAAATCATCTGTATATGCCAAATGGGAGACCAGTTCACTCCCTTTGGCTTTGTACCTGTGGTTTGGATGAGATTTCATGTGGTGCTTTTGCTTCCTGGATAAATAGTCCATCGCCATGATAAAAATTATGGGTGAGAGAGGGTCTCTTTGGTTCAAACCTCTGCTTGTTTTGAAATGTCGATGGCCTTGACCATTTATCGAAATGGAGTAAGAAAGAATTTCCAACAAGGTCATAATTAGATTGCAAAACTAATGAGTAAAGCCTTTATCCTTGAGCACAGTGATGATAAATTCCCAATTAATGCTATCTTTAGCCTTCCTAAGGTTAAGTTCAATAATCTCATTAACCCCACTACATTGGTTATCAATATTCATCTAAAGCTCTGAGTGATAAGAATATTTTCGTTAATGTTCCAGATACAAAGGCCTTCTTTTGAGGGCTGACCAGCTAATCCAGCATAGGCTGAAGTCTCTTGACAACAATTTTGCTAATGATTTTGGAAACCACTGTGATAAGATTGATAGGTCTAAAATTCTCCCAACTATATTTAAATTTTCCTTTGAAATAAGAACAATGGTCGAGCATCTAACATATTTATGAGGAAGCACAGCCTTGAAGAAACTCTGTATAGCTGCCACCGATTCTAGTTTATTAATATCCCTAGTATGAGTGTGTAGATGGCAGCTGTTAAACCATATGGACCAGCCACCTTATTTGCATCAATTAATTTGAGAGCTTCCCACACTTAAGTTTCTTGAGGCAAACTACTAAAAAGAGGGTTACCAATTATGTTAACAGCCCTTGGGATTATATCATGATCAAACAGACTTAGATCAACTTCAGCCCCCTGAAATAACTTATGTAATACGTAATTCCAGAAATTCATTTCCTTTGCAATATGTAAACAATACAAAACGGCAGCAATTTCAGCATATGAAGCGTTAATATACTCACAAGGGGTACAAAGTAAAACTTTCTTAGCGTGGTTTCTGCAGACTTGGAGTTAAAACTGCCATCTATATTAGCTTTAATGAAATCAGAAGGGAGTCTGACCCACTGGACTTGAAGAATTTTCCTCTTAACTGCACACGCTGTTTGCTTCAAACCCTCTAAACCAACCAGCAGTTTAAAGGACATATTAAATGTATTAACCTTAGAGAGAAAGGATTTAATATTAGTTAAAATGCCTTTAACAGTACCCAACTCCTCATGATGTTTCCTTTGGTTTCTTTCCATCCAATGAAACCAACAAGCTATGTATGGGTTAATATTCTGCAAATGAATTTTAGTAATACCTCTCTCTCCAAAGCAAGAAGACATGATCCAGATCATAGTTACCAACAAGAGGCATATCAATTTCATAAGACTATGTTTGCTGCCCCCAAGTAGCCAAAGAAAATTTACAACTGAAAAAAAGATGATGAAAAGACTCCTTTTTATAAAATAAGAAAATAGAAGCATTACGTAGCCCTTTTAAGTTTAATAGTATCATCCAGTGGTAGCAAATGAGAATGTAATCTCAAGGCAAAAAGGATTGGAATGGTTTCATCATAGTTTTCAATATAATATTACTCCATTTAGAATCAGTAAAATGATGTAATCTTTTAGTAATAGAAGCAGCGAGAGAAAATGTGATGTTTGTTTAACTCTGTGAACATCTCTATAGGTTCTGTTCTATCAAAACCCATAGCAGTAATGTAATTAACCAAATCATAACTGAGAATCTTTGAAAGTTGCCGAGTAATCCATGCCTACTCAGACTAGAAATTCACCACATTAAGATCAATATTATGAATAAAATCAGAGAATTGCGACAGAGGGCCCAAATGGGTACAATTTTCAAACCCAAAGCTAATTTTATCTTCACCAATATCCCAAGTATCAAGATCTGCTTTATTTCTTATTTTTTGAAATCTCTTTCCAAATTAACCCTAATTTGGGAAAACAAACAAGAGGATGAGAATATTTAAGATATTTATCTATGTATATATATATGTGCGTGCTTATATATATGTATGCACATCTGTGTGTGTGCGTGCTCGCGTATGTGTGTGTGTATATATATATATATATATATATATATATATATATATATATATATATATATATCTGTATATCATTGCTTATTAGTTAAATTGTATATTTATCTTTTATAATAAATATGAAATTCTAGAAAAAGCTATAAAATTGCTAATAAATTTGCATGCTTTTGTTCAAATAGATAGATAACTACAAGCATCCATTAATGATCTATTCTCTTTAACTTAGCCATATAATTTTTTAGGAACTTTCTTAGTATTACTATAATTATGTACTCATAGATTTTTGCATTAAAAATATTCTTTAACCCATATGAGTTAATTTGAACGAAAAAACCAAATAAGTGGAATCAATAATTAAATACTAGCTTAAGTTAATATCGATCTAATCATAGTTAGAGAAATTTCGATTAGCTTCCAATAAAAAGAGCAAATAACCCTAAGCGTCATCCTCCTTGTGCTTTTCATTAATGAGTCTTCAACCCTAATAGAAAAAGGAAGACATACATACATACCACTCAATTCCTTTGAATTTACATGTCTAACAACAAAAAACAATATTTACATACATACCGCCTTATGCATTAAAAAATGTACTTCACATTTTGAAAGTTAAAATGTGGTATTTTTGATGTGATATGAAGGTGTTATAAATATAAAAAGTAAATTTTAGATGTTCAATATGTAAATACATTATAATTTGGTGGTATGCATGTAAATGTTGCTAAAAAATATTTTAATGTGTATTAATTAGATCCTTATTTTAAATATTAAAAGTGCAAACTAAATTAAAACTCACCCCTTATTTTAAATAAATTCCTAGCCTTTTTTTGAGTCAATATAGGAGAAAATATTATGTTCAACAGTCGACGTCGTGGATCGCACAACACCACTGGACATATGACGCAATGCGATCGATGCCATCGTCCGACGAACGCAGTATTTTCTCCATCGCAGGGCTCCAATTCAAGTCTAAATTTTTTTGCTCGCACAAGCCTCTGCTCAACATGGTTGAAATAATCAAAAAGCTCTCGCTAGATTCTACACACATAACGACTCTTGGCCATGAGTGCATGTTGTTCGTTCTACTTTGCTCAATCTTGTGCTTGATCGCAAGAATCTTCCCTTGCTCCCACTCGATTTCACTGTGACATTTCTTCTCGAGCTTATATCGTGTTGCATACAGTGTGTTTGCCTTTGCCCTAGAATGCAATCGACGTTTCTTTCTTCTCTACTTGCCCATTATTACTCACAGTGCGTTTTGGGCGGGTGCTGCTTTTTGAAGATGTAGTTATTAAGGAAGCAACTTCACAGCTGCTATCAGAAAGCTGCTATTGGAGTAGCAGTCAATTTGTTGAACAATTTATTCCTCTCTTTGATCACTTGACTCATTCGCTCAAAATCAAGAAGCTGGTACCTCATTTCAGGGAAAGGTTATAAGAATTCTAGTTGCATGGAATATCATGAATCAACATATAATATTTCTTTGAATAATAACATTATTAGTACAACAACAACAACAACAATAAAACCTTAATCCCACTACGTGGGGTCGGGTAATTGAATTATTTTCTCCTAAACAATCCTAAACCCTAAACATGAATCCATTTAGTTCTAATAAATTAAGATCATTTTTTCTAAAATAAGCCCAAGTCTTCCTAGGTCTACCTCTGCCGTTCTTAACATGAGTCGAATCTAAAACACCTACTCTCCAAATTGGAACATGAGATGGTCGACGTTTAATATGTGACCAAACTATACAAATCACTCTCTCTAATTTTGTCTGTCACTGGAGCTACACCAACCCTATCACGGATATATTCATTTCTCATTTTGTTTCCAAGTGTAAAGCCACTCATCCACTTAATCATTCTCATCTCGGCAACACTTAACTTAGTATTATGCTTCTCTTTTAAAGGCCAACATTCATCGCCATAGAGCATTGCAGGTCTCACCACCATCTTATAAAATTTTCCTTTCAGTTTAAGCGGAACTTTTCTATCACACTAAAGGCCCGAAACTTTCCTCCACTTCAACCAACAAACTTGAATTCTACTATTAACATCCCCATCTATGTCACCATCGCTTTAAATAACAGGCCCGAGATATCTAAATCGTTCACACCTTTTAATAATTTGATCACCCAAAGTTACACTTCTTTCACCGGAGCTACTACTACTAAAATGACATTCCATATATTCAGTTAGTCAGAATTCTTTCACCGGAACATACTGTAGTAGCCAAAATTGTTGTTCATTCCACTGTTTTTATAATTTCCTCTTTAATTCATGGTTTCATCTATTTATTTTATGCATGTTCGAATATATAAAATATAATAAGTAGGCTATAAATAAACAACTATATAAATAAAATACTATAATTAGTGCAAAACGTGCATGATCAAATATCACATGAACATGTCACAAAATCTTGTTTGACATAAAATATTAAATTATTACACAATTCTAAATCATAAATTAAGAACACAAATTAACTCCACTAATTGTTTAAAAAATACCGGAGGCAAGGAATCTTTCATTCCGGACCATCATGATGAAAGCTTTCCGTTTTGTTTGGTCCTTTAAAAGTTTTATAGCGAATTAATATAGCGACATATAATCAAACATCTGGAGCGTGGAGTCCAACAGTTTCACGATTTCGAGTTGTGTATCCTTGAATAATCGTGCGAGCACTGAATGTCATACGAGTAGGTCGTAACGAGCCGTAAGTTCTGTTTATATAAAAGTTGGGGGTAGATCTTCATTCTTTTTTTACACTTCTATGTAGAGGGTGCATAACACCTGAAATAACTTGATTCTTCTTTTTCTCTTATCTATGGTACTTCCTCTTATACTTCATTTGAATAAACATATTCAAGCTCATTCAAATTTTCGGGGAAGTCCTATGTTGTTGCCCAGACAATAAAGCCCGTAGCTGCACCACTAAGAAACATAGATTAAATTTCCTCCTCTAGCTCAGGGTCTATGCCAAATCTCCTAAATTTCTTTTGCATGGGACAAGACGTACAATTGATGTAGTCATAGTTCAATTAATATGAGTAAATAGTTCATATAACATTTTCTGCTTACTAATATTTTTCCTCTTCACTCTTTTCTCCATAACTCTTTCCAAATTTTATAGTCTCTTTTGAATTGATCTCATTTGTTCTTTGACTGAGTTTTATTATGCAATCTTCTTGTTTTTTCATGTTAATTTTGGTTATACATTGCCAACATTCTTTGTTGAAATGCATGTTTGATATGTTGTCAGTCTTGATTTTTTTTAAGCATAAATCACAGAATATAATCTTCATATTCTTCTCTGAACTGATCGGTATAATCCATTCCTTTTGTTTTACCATCTAATGTATCATCGAGATAAAAAATAATTAGAAGAAATTATATAACTTAGCTTATGACTAAAAAATTAATTAAAAAAATTGAAACAGAAGTTAAAAAAAAAGATTGAAGTAAAGCTCAATGAGATCAATTTTTAAAAGATTGCTCCATCCAAGATGACCAAGTGCTTTCGAGAATCAAGTTAACTGTCTTGCAGGCTTTAAGATAATGTAGTATCTGTGGTTGATTGTGTGTGTGTACTATAAAACCAGGTAGTTTAGTGATTGACTGTGTTATGCAAGTTTTAAAGCTCTGTAGTATCTGTGGTTGACTGTGTTATGTAGGCTTTAAGACCAGACAGTATCATTGGTTGACTGTTTCATACAAGCTTTAAGACTATATAGTATGTGTGGTTGACTATCATGTGTGCTTTAAAACCATGTAGTATCTGTGATTGACTGTGATACCATGTAGTATATGTGGTTAATTCTGTCATCCATACCTTAAGACTGGGTAATATCTATGGTTAATTTTTTATGCAAACTTTCAAACTAGATATTATACGTGGTTAACTATGATTGCAAACAAATGATAACAATTATATTGATCACAATTGGTTGTTTGAGCTCTTTTTTTTCCATCATTGCTCTACATAACATTACCAAACCTTACGTCGTCGAAGCCTGCATTACATATAACATGCACGATGCCATTACCATAGCAAATAGAACAACAAATAATTATTATTGCAGAGACGGCCAAAAATTATGTAGTAATGAAGATGTGAAGTAATTATATGAATGCATAAGAGTTGACTTGTATTTATGCAAAACATCAAAATATATATTGATAAATAAGCTAATGCTCATACAGTTTCATAGGAGATAGAGCATTTATTTGCATACCATAAATTCTTATCTTTTGCATTTATATAAACTCTAGCTTCTCATATCACATAAAAAAGATCATTATTTCAACTTTTAAAAGTTAAATGGACCTTTTAAGACATAAGATTGCACACCACAAAATCTTATAGACGGCATCACCACCCAAATCTAGTGCAAACCCAACAATTTAAACCAAAAAAATACCAAATCATGTATTCCATCACATAAAATGAATTGCACACCACAAAATCTCATAGTTATAGTTAGTCAGCCTAAACTTATAACACAACCACTACCAAATCAAACGCAACAACAACTAATCGAACACAAACAAAGTCACCCAACTAGAATCAACCGACCCCAACCATAACTAACAATAATACCCGCAATCAACAAAAACCATAAATTAGAGCAACCACAACCACAACCACAACCACAACCACAACCACAACCAACTGTACCCCAAGCAAAACAACCCTAACAACAGCCAACAAAACTCCAACCACAACCATCAAAATCCACAATCAACAAAAACCCAACAAGAGAAACCCTAAACACAACCACCCAAACTCCAATCACATCAACCCCAATCATAGTCAATAGAAACCCAACAATAGCAAGCTCAGCCACAGCGAAGAAAACCCCAACCAGAGCAAGCCCATTCAAAATAGCATGTAATGAACATCTGAAACCAAAGAGAACACAATTCTTATGTATTTGGAAAGCCAACACATGAGTTTTTAGATGTATGCAAAGAACAACACTGATACATAACAAACCATCAAAAATTGAAAATGAATTAACCATCCACTAATTTGAGGGTATCGCATGGAATGCAAAACCGAAATAGGCTGGAATGCAGACCTAAGGCAATAATCAAACTCGTCGATACAAAGTAAATTGAAATCTGGAAATCCGGTGAGGGAAGAAAAAAACGAGAATAATTATTTTAAAAAAAAAAAAAACTTTGTCGTGTGAACCTAAACCAAAGAGAAACATCCTAGATACATACATACATAAAACATGAGGGAGAAGCTAAATCCCTTTACTGGTATGCCTTAAACCCAAAAAGCATGCAACAAAGACGGGGGAGAGCCATATAGCAAGGGTAAATATCATAGATAAAACAGAGACTTTGAGGAAAAGATGAAGGGTAGCAATATCTTTTCCCGCAACCACGTCTCGGTCCATTCCACGGAGCCAAGGCCCGTCTCTTTATTTGTAAAATTTCGGTTTTGTGAACTGCCCTTTATGAAACGCTTTGAATAACAGGGTTCCAAACACACCCAGGGTGCTTTTTAGAATGAAAAGCGGCTAAAAAGCAGCCCCAAACGCACTCTCATTTTCACCTTTAGCTCCATCTCCTCCTCTCCCGCTCTCATTTACGATTTTTAACAATTGAAGCTGCTCAACTTGCTCATCTATCCCTTTTTGTCTTCACCTTCTTTGCATTAAGTGAACCGGCATTTGTAGATTGGATCTCTTTTTTAATATCCCAATTTTTTTAAAATCTTTTTGCTTGGTTATTACAAATATAACTAAAGAATAAATTATTCATCCTCAGATAAATTCACTTTCTCTACACTAATGTACTTCTCTGTCGTTACTATTGGCCTTTTTAACATGGAATAGGTTTTTTGATGCAATTTTGTGCCATTTTTTTTATGGGGGTCTGTTTTAAAACCTTTCTATTTATGGTTCACTTGATTAATGTTCCTTGCCATCATTTCTCAAGGTTTTATTAAGGTTTATTGTAAAGATTGCATCCTTAATGTAGTTTGCTTGTTAGTTTTTCTTTGCTGGTGCTTTTTCCAAATTTTCTTCTTTGCTCATTGGTGATTTGCTGTAGGAATTCATGGGGAGAAACCTACTTGCGATGAATGTCATGTGGAAGTACATGGAGCAGGTAGCTGTAATAATATATTCAAATCGAACTGATGGATTTTCTGAGCATTATCTAATACGATAGAATGGTTCCTTGAAGTTTGAATGGAATTTTTGTTAGTTGCATATCATGCTTGTTTGCTGGTGCTTTACTCTTTTCTCTTCATATAGATGATTAATTTTTCTCATATTTTCTTAGCGATCCTTTCCATTAACTGAAGAGGAGTACATACTGAGGCTTGATGATATAGCAAATACATTAAAATGTTGGGGCGCTGTCTCACATATCCGAAATAGTCTTGCAAAATTGAAAGAGCGACCACGAATAGGAAAAGTATTTATTTCTCTTGATGTTTTATTTCTGTATTTTTTTGTGAACTAAACTTCTGTAGCTTGATTTCAGTAAAATAGCTGTCTCCATCACATCGTGTTCTATTTGAATTTTTTTTTTCTTAAGTTCTTTTATGAGTATTTCGTTCATTTACATATACTATGTATCCCGAGTCTTTCTTACGTGACAGTAGAAAAGTCTCAAGAAAAAAAGTTAACTGCAAACACAGCATGCATATTAAATGATAGTTATATTTAATTGAATATTTCTAATGTGTTTCTGTTTTTTCTAATTGAGAATGTATTACTGTATAAAGTTTTAACAACCGTTAACATATGTTTTGATTATTTCCATTTTTTATTGTCTTTATTGCAACATTTTTTCTGAATATTAATTTTGAAGAAAACCGCGCATGTTGAAGGACCGAGAGCTAAATTTATATAATAAAACAAAAAAAAAAAAAAAAAACAAAAAACAAAAAATTCACCAAAATATAAATGGAAGTCTTACATTGACACAAGGTGATGACTTCCATTGGAATTTGGTCGTTACCAAATGAAGAAATGCTAGGAAGAATAACAAAATCAAACAACAACAAAGAACAAATAGTAGCAGTAATCCAAACTAGATTAATATAGAATAATGAAATTCAAAATATCTGAGAATTTATGTTTTTATCTGAGCCGTCATCATTGGCATGAACAACTAGACTGCAATGTAAACAAGTTGAAGCCCCGCTAAATTTCTTTTTAAAAAATAATAATAATAACAAAAAAGCCTAAAGGTGAGAATTTTCTCTTCTCAAAGCTCGCATCTTGTTTTTCTGAATATTTTGAGACTTGCATCAAATTTGCTGAATTAAGTGTTTGGTACTCGCCATGAAATTCTCAGCATAATTATTAGAATGAATAATCATATTTATTTTGATTACATCATTGCATAAATTTCCTTAATATCCACTATCAGTAGTAGAAAAAATCTCGTTATTTAATATTGCTTTCGTAAGAATATATATAGAATTATCTAGAAGAAGTTTGAATGTGAATTCTCAAGTTAACAGTGGAAAGAGAAAAGGATTCTCAGCATTTGTTGCATGCTCGTTACTAATACCAATATGTCCTAAAATGTTTAATTCCGAACTTTTTGTTTCAATGTGTTTTATGCTTTTATATGTCTCATCCTTTTTTACAATAAAGTCAATTGTAAGAAATATTTCAGGATTCAGGTGACTTGCTATTTTATCACTTAGTTTGAATATCATTTATCTTTTCATCTTAGTAATAGTGAACTTTTATCATAATTGATTGTTAATTTCTTTTAGGAATATCTTCATGTAAATTATGCAAGTGACAAATGCTTATTATAATATGATATGAGCATTTATTGAAATTGCTAATATATTGATATACTTTCTTATGACTACTATTGAATGCATGACTAATTCCTAAAGGGATGGCAAGTGGACGAGGTGATTGTAATATTATTCAATATCTTAAGCTTCATAGTTCATATAAGACCCCGTTTAATGTCTTTTTAAATCTTTTAGCATAATCAATGCTTAATTTCTTTCTTTTTTTACTTTTAATAAAATAGATAATGATAACATGATGTTCTTTAGAGGTAAACGAAAATGGGCTACAAGACTTTTAAACCTTGCCTAATATTACATACACCATTTTTACCTTATTTTGTAATTATTAAATTTATCATGCAGTTGGTTCTATATTCATATGATGATGAATAGTATTCTTTAATTTATGCTTTGTATAAACTTCTATGGATTTAACATCAACAACTGACCAAAATGACTCGAGGATATCCCATTAGTGTTGATTTTAAATAGTCAACTATATAAAATCAAATATCTTATAACCTTCAACTATTTATGAATACAATTGTGGGTGAGGTAAAATGGTGATTGTGCATAGTATGACACACCTATGTGACATTATTTTCAACTGTTGTGAATATTAGATTCAAGAAAGTTACATTTTCAGCTATATGTTAATTTTGTATTGTCCTTGCGTTTCTTAGCTGTGAATAACCCACATTTTATAGTTTTGTCACTGCTAATTGCTTCAAACTACAATCTGATGGATCACAATTCTTAATTTTCTTTTTCCTTGGGCTTTTTCAGAATGCTGCTTATCTGTGCTGTGCAGGCGGTTAGCATTTTCATAGACATGGATGAAAGTGGAGGGCGGTCCAATGAGTGGATTTACAAATGATAGTTTTACAAAATAATTTGGCTGAAAGCATTGAAGCAGATCTCCCCAGAGTGTCTACAATCAGAATTGTATATTTTATTAGTGAAACAACTTGCTTTCTATTCTTTTTGTCAATGTTTTACCCCTCCCTCTGTTCATCATTTCAACAACAGCATGAAAGTATCACTATAACTACAAGCCGCATGCTTGAAGTTATATATTTAGTTGGCTTTGAATTTGATAGTGAAATGCTGTAAATTTGATGGTTTTTTTTTCTTTTTTGTTTAATTCAATAAAATGGGTATAATAATATTCATTGGAGTTTCTGGACTTGTGATTTGGCTGCTCCGGTGAATAGTAGAAAAAATTGACTACTAAGTACTGACATACGCTATTTTGTTGGCTTGGAAGGGAGTAGGGAGAAATTAATATGCTTGTTTTTTATGATTATGAGAAATGAATAGTTAGTTTTAAGAGTCAAGACCGTTTTGATGATATTTCTATTTTTATTTATTTATGAAAATTGTATTTGTATTGTGTTCGTTAATGGCCTTCGTTTTTTATTTTAAAAAAGTTAATCATTTTTATTTCTAAAAGCTCTTGAATGAGGTGAAGGCCAAGGTTTGCGAATTTCTATGGCTTTGTTAAGCTAAAATCAGGGATGTCCGCTTAGGATGACCTATAAGGTTGGCTTTAGGCTAGAACAAAGTCCATCCTAGACCATGGCCTGGCACAGGGTAAGTTAGATCAGCCTAACCAATAGAGGTAATAAGTGAACTCTCAAAAAGCGAGGTGGATTATCAAAGTAAACATGTATTATTGATGAAATGTTTTGGATTTGGATTTTATTTGGCGGTTGTTTGGCCGGGTGAATTTGTAATGTGAAGTAATTGGAATGTTGGGGCTTTTGAATTATAGTTTTTTAGTTGGAGGGAAATGAAATGAAGCATACTTTTCTTTTTAATTTAGAATTTGCTCTACAGCGTAAAACCTGTGCCTACCAAATCATGCGGGTGATTTTCAAATGCACTATAAATGTCAGCGCTGGGCACTAACATTGGTACCAACTAATTGCCATTGATTGCCTCTCATAGTCGGAACATTAACCATCTGTCATTGATGTCACTAACTGTATTTTATATTGATTTATTTCTTTTCATATCAAATGTCAAAGCTTAAATGTTTGCAATTATTTTACACAAGTCAAACCCAAAATATTTCAAATACTTTATAATTAAATTAAATTGTATTCCTTTTTAAGGAAACTAAACATCCCGTTGAGGATTTTTTTTTAGATTTGAATCAAGATTTGATATTAAAGGGTTTGATAAAAGTTTGGCAAAATCCATGAAGCCAGAACCTTTTTAAGCTAGAGTAAATATGATAGAACCAATAGTATTTAATGCTAGGTCGATTCCAAAAATGGCTATGTTAGGAAGGGTCTAGGAGATTTGATCATACTTAGGCTTGCTAGACCATTACTAATCCATTGACTGAATTGTGACATAATGGAAGCATTACAACTAAACAAATTAAATCCAATGGCAAGAGATGATTGTAATTATAAAATTAACTATGGTATTGTTGCAAGTAAATAATCTATATGAGGTTTTTGAATCTATTCGTGTATGATAGATAAATTTTATATCCGAACACCTATAATAAGAAGGTTGTAAATAGTTTATCCCATCTTGATTCAAAAGTCTCATCCAAAGGAGAATTATGGGGGCCTAAAATTATGTAAAACTAAACTAATCTTTGGCGGTAAATTTTAACCAAGAACTATGCAATGATTTATTTAGCAAAAGTTATGCTAAGTAGTCAAACTAAATATGTTAAATCTATAGGATGTTACATTTCATTTTACCTTTGTTTCATCTGAAGTCCTATACTTACTAAATCTAGGAGTTTGGTAAATTTAGGGGATTTAGCAAGATAAACATAGAGGAGATGAAAAAAATAATACAATGGATGCTTTTGCCTGTAGGCACTTGTCATGTCTATTATTACTTTTTTAATTCTTGAGGGTTCAAGCAGAATGATAAAATAAGCAAAAGTTTTATGACATATTGTTGCTCATAAACTTAACATTTTTGTCATACACTATTGTGATTTTTTGCTTTCTTTGAAAAAGAGCATGAGGCACCACAAAAGAAACAACAACATAACTCCTTTGAGCACCAACTTTAGCAGCCCAATTAGAAGCCATATTACCTTCACACTTAATATGAGGCCATTTTATGACCAAATTATTTGATAACTGTTCAATCAACTTAATATGATGACTAATACTCCAATGATGTTCCATCTTAAACCTGCAAACCTTCCAAAGTATAAGATAGTCAGTTTCAACAATAATATGAGTCCAACCAAACTTTCTAGCCACCAAGAGGCCAAAAAAAATTGCATCTACCTTGACAACCAAAGGAAAAACTGGACAAGAAGCTACCATAAACCAACAAATAATATTCCCCATAGAATTTCTACAAACACCACCAACACCCGCAAAATTAGAATTTCAATTCCCATCAGTGTTAATCTTAAGAAATGACACTAAAGGACAACACCAATGAATTCGAGCAGACTACCTATGGTTTGGCACAACCAAAATCTTTAGAGACTAGAAAACACTAATCAACTTACCATTAGTAGAATCTTTGGAATGAGTAAGAAGAAGAGTCTTCTTTAAGGAATTAAGTATCAAACTAACAGTTTTAGCAATACTAGGTAGCTCATTGTTGAACTTAGCATTTTCTCGTAACCCAAATAAACCACATGATAATAAAAGGAATATTAGTAAAAAAAGAATGTCCCAGATGATTCCAGTCTTTATAAATGTCCAAAAAATGATTAAACTGAAGCAACTTCTTGTTGATATGAAGTTTAGTAATTGCCTGAGCCCAAATCTAATTAGTAAAACTACAATTACCAAATAAATGTAGAATAATTTTTTCATTAGAATTGCATAAAATGTAGCATGAAGGAATCCTTAGCCCTTTCAATTTCAGAATATCATCAGTTGGAATAGAATTATGGAAAACACGCCACACAAAAAAGGAAATAGAAGGCTTCATCTAACTATTCCAAATCCACTTCAGATTAAGCCCCTAAAATATTTGAAAAGATTTAGCAAACGTTTTAGAATAAAAATCCTCAATGCTACCCTTAATTCTTGGCAAATCAAACTTATCAAAGGTAATAAGAAGGGATGAAATAAATTTAGCATCAATTGGATAAACTAACTTAATCAAATCGGCACTATTCCAGTAATTATCATTCCAAAAACCAAAAATAGTAAGGTTAATGTTTTTAGGCCCCCCCATAAAAGTCCATTAAAGGACCTTTGCCAAGCCAATCATCATACCAGAAAGAAACATTTCCTTTACCAATATCCAAAAAATTAAGTCCTCAGTTTATATAGCCACTTTCAACATTTCACGCCAAATAAAAGAATCAGACTTGCAATAAGAAATGGATAGAGCATGATGCTTTTTACAATACTTGTCAATCAACAAAGTAGCCTAAAGAGAATTGTTTAACCAGAAATGATACCATAACTCCATATAGTTGATTTTGATAGAATCAACTAAGCTTCTAAAACAAGGGGTCTACAAACTCCCAGCAGCACCAATGAATATTAGATTTACCTTTTCCTTCCCAAAGAACTTTATTAACGAGTTTTTCTATCCTCTTAACAAACCCAACAGGCATATTCATCACCTATAAAAGATAGAGAGGTAGAGAAGTGAGAATACTCTTTAAAAGAATAAGTCTCCGACCAAAAGAGAGGAACTTATTCTCCCAACTAAATATTCGTTTATGAATTGGGTCATACAAACTCAAGAAAGGAGCATTCCTCCAAGAAAAACCCAATTAAGGTAAGGAAGAGAGGCCTTCTTACATCTAGTAGTATCTAAAATCCAATTTTTCTTGCTAGCAGAAATGTGTTTAGAGAAATAGAAAGAACATTTGAAGGTGTTAAATTCCAAACCTGGTGTGTCCTGAAAAATTTAAATATGCTTCCATAGTCTCATAATAGATCTCTTGTGAGCGTTAGTAAGAAAAAAATAAAATTGTTAGCATGACATAAATGGGATATACTAATCTTGCCTTTGTGAGTATAATTCATACTCAGATATTTACCATAAAGCTCATTTAAAGTCTTAGAAAAATAATCAAAAGCAAGAATAAAGAGATAAGGAGAAAAAGGATCTCCTTGCTTGATGCCCTTAAAAGCTTTGAAGTAACCACATTTTATGCCATTAATGAGTAAAGAATAATAATTGTTGTTAATAATCTTATGAATGAGCATACAGAAGTCATTATTGAAACCAATAGCCTTGAGAATATCAATAATAAATTCCCAAGGAATAGAATCAAAAGCTTTCCGGATATCCAATTTGAATATCACATTATCCCCTTTACCTTTCTTATCAAGGTCGAAAAGATGCTCTTAAACTGTAAGCGCATTGTTACAAAAGTTTCTGTCTTTAAATGAAAGCAGACTGATTAGGACAAATAATGTCAATAAGTAAAGATTGAAGCCTCCTAACCAAAATTTTAGAGATAACCTTAGTGAAAATAGAGTTAAGACTAATAGGTCTGAAAGCTTCCCAAGTGGTAGCATTATTCACCTTGGAAATCAAAACAAGATTAGAGGACTTAAAATACTTAGGTAAATCAATAACTTTAAAAAAAATCTTTAATAGTTTCAACTAAATGAGAATAAATAACATCCCAACCTTTCTTATAAAATTCCACATTGAAACCATTAGGACCACCAGCCTTTCCTTCCTCCATGCTAAATAGGATGTCTTTAATTTCCTCCATACCGGGCACACCAGTAAGAGGAGTATAGTTAATCTCAAAATGAGCAGAATAAAGATTAGAGTTAATATTTAAGAGTGGACAATCATCACAAGAAAACAAATGGGAAAAAATAATTAAACCTTTCAACAATAATATGTTTGCTGTCAAGAAGAATACTAACATCATGCTTACAAATCTTAGCAATTAAATTAATCTTCCTATGATTAAGAATACACGCATGATAATATGAGATATTACGATCATGACCAAAGGAAAATATGTTGAGATTTTCATACCTATTTTATACCAATTTTGATGATATTACACTTTAAAGAAATGTATTTTTGATGTTTTGTTGCAGGTGATGAATTATGGTCATTGGAGCAAAAAGATGAAAAAAGGAGCGAATTTCGAGCAAAATGACCAAAATATGAAGATTTGATCTAGGGCACCGACGACGAGCCCAACGACATCGACAGCGAGATTTTCCCGAGACTCCAGATCAAATATTTTAGAAGGCCCGACAATGGCGCCCTCGATGCCCCCGATGGCGAGATCGGCGGTTATTTCAACAGGTGCATTGAATGTCGACAATTTTTGGAGGGATGCTTAGGTAACTCTTAGAAAAACTCTTCTACAACTTTGAAAGAAAATTTTGGCTGAAAATTGAAAGGAGGAACAACGTCTAGGAGGTTCCAGTAGTGTGCAGAGAGTTTAATTTAGGGTTAGATTGTGAGGAATTCTTAGAAAGATTGTAAGAGTGGAGGGAAAGTGAGAGATTTCTTCCTCCTTGCCGTTTCAAAGAAGAATTCTGTGTGCTGTAAAGAACGGAAGAGATTCGGAAGAACTTCAAGGAGTTTACTTGGGGATGAATTAGAGATAAGTGTTATTTACTTGTTGTAGTTTGTATGACTTTGCTTTTATATATAAATTCTGAGTTTTGTCATATCTTCCCCATGAGTTCTAAGTAGTTTTCTCTGTCTTTCTCCTTGTCTTGAGATTGTTGAAATGGTGATTTGAATTGATTGAGCCATGAAAATGTTAAATAAGTTGTGATGATCTTTTCACTTCAATCTTAATTTAATTTCAATATGGTCAATTGATTTGTTAAAATATATTGAGTTTTACAACTAAAGTGAAGATTACATCCAAGATTCAGGGAGGTCAAAGCTCTTGGATGTTGGGTGCAAATAAATAGGAAAATAAAATTATCAGGTATAGAATTGAAGATTTTAGAGTGACAGACTAAAATTCTTAATTCGGTCCTATCGTTTGGGTGCTGAAGTGTAGAGGTTATCCATCAGGTGAGGGGAATGTGGGAGCTCCAAAGTGAGAGCCGGTTTCCTTCCAGCCTAGCCGCAGCTTCAGTAAACAAGCATAGGATTAGTCAATGTTCTTTATGCTTGGACCAAAGGGTAAAGAATATGTATGCTCTTATTTGACACAATACAATTTGAACTAATTCACTTTATCCATTCACTTTAATTTCTTGACAAGGAGAACGATGCTTTCTTATATATAGAATTTCACATTAGAAACTTTATTCGTCGAATTAGTTATTTAAGAGTTATTAAAATTACATATTTATTTCAATTGCCTATTAGTGACAGATAAGCAATTTGAATAATATTGTTGTGATTAAGTATTGATTTTCTAAAATCTTAGTTCGTAGCCTCTAATATTACTCCCTATGAGATCGATATCTTGGACTCCATTAGAGCCCTGTTTTACTTGAGCGATACTTATACTTGCGTTGATAAGTGTGACTTTACCATTATTGAATATTTTATATGTACATGTTTATCAAATCTATAACCATTGTCAAGTTTTTGGTGCCATTGCCGGGAAATAAATCTTCTAGCAGCAGTATTAAGTTCTTATATTTTAAAACAAATATAAAGTCGCTATCAAGTTTTTGGTGCCATTGCTGGGGAGTAAACAATAATCATAATTAGAGTAACAGAAAAATTAGGACTATTAAAAAACTTTTAATAGAATTACAACTTATTTTCATATTTAGTTAACTATTTTCTGTGTACTGATTTTAATTGTATGCGTAAATTTGGATTTGAAAATCTTATACCCTACGATTCAGAATTAGAACACATTGTTAGAAGAATTAGAAAACTTAGAAGAGAACCTAGAAATCCTGACACAATGAAAAACAACGTAAACAATCAAGGAATAAAAAATGAATCGTTCATATTCTCTTGGACCTAGACCTCTACGAGATTATGCAAATCCTACAGCAGATGAAATTCACTTATCTATCCAAAATCCTGATGTAGCTGCTAATTCATTTGAGCTTAAACCTGCTATTATCCAAATGATATAAAACAATCAATTCGGAGGTACACCAAATGAAGATCCTAATTTACACCTTGCTAATTTTTTATGACTTTACGGTACTTTTAAATATGACAGAGTTTTGAACGATGCTGTTAGACTTAGACTTTTTCCTTTTTCACTTAAGGATAAGGCTAAGATGTGGTTAAATTCATTAGCACCTGGATTTATTAGAACTTGGGAGAACTTTCATAGAAATTTCTATCCAAATATTTCCTTCCATCCAAAATTGCTAAACTTAGAAATGACATAACATCATTTTGTCAGATTGATGGAGAGCCGATATATGAAGCTTGAGAGAGATTTAAATATCTTCTTAGAAAGCACCCTCATCATTCGTAACCAGATTGGTTGATAATTCAAACTTTTTATAATGGATTAGTGAGATCACTTAGATCAATTATAGATGCTGCGGCTGGTGGTTCTTTAATGTCAAAACCTTTTGATGAGGCTTACTCTTTAATAGAAGAGATGGCTACCAACAATTTTCAATGGCCATTTGAAAGGGTAAATCCTAAAAGAGTAGCTAGTATCCACGATTCTGATGCAATATCTATGTTAGCTTCGCAGATTGCTGCAATTTCAAAGAAATTAGATCGTTATAGAATGAATTATTCTCCAACACTTATCATGATGGAAGAGAATTCATCTGGGCAATTTGTGGATGTTCAACCTTCGTATGAGACTTTAAATGATATTAATAATAGACCCAACAACCCGTATTCGAACTATTGTAACCCAGGTTGGAAGAATCATCCAAATTTTAATTGAAATAACAATTCTTCTACAAATCAACAATGGGCGAACAACCTAGTGAACCCATTAGGAAATTCATCCAACGAAGGAAATGTTAATTATATACATTTTATCCTCCAGGATTTAACAGTAACACTCAATTTAAGGAAAAGAAGTTGTCTATGGACGAGATGACATTAAAATTGGGTCAACAATTGCAGAATCAAGGAAATAAATTACAAATTCAAGGAAATCAGTTACAAAATCAAGGAACTGTTATTAAAAATATTGAAAATCAATTGGGGCATATAGCTACTGCTCTTAGTAACCGAACATTAGGAAATTTTCCTAGTACTGTGGAACCAAATCCTAAAGATCATGGAAAAGAACAATAAAAGCGATATAATTTCAAAGTGGAAAAGAATTGGAAACAAGAGTGCAGAAAGAAACGAAAACTGAAAAAGAGAAAGTGGATACAGAAAAAGAGAAGGATCATGATTATCCACTTACACCAATGAAAATTACTGTGGAGAAACCTCCACCACCATTTCCTTAAAGATTGAAGCAACACAAACAAAATAAACAATTTTCCAAGTTTTTAGAAATTCTTAAGAAATTAACGGTAAATATTCCCTTCGTAGAAGATTTAGAGCAAATGTCCAATTATGTGAAGTTTATGAAAGATATTTTGAACAAGAAAAGGAAGTTCACTGATAATGAGACTGTTGCACTTAGCGAAGAGTATAGTACAATTATTCAAAAAAAGCTTCTTAAAAAATTAAAAGATTCAAGCATTTTCACTATACCGTGTGCTATTGTTGAAAAATTTTATGGAAGAGCTTTATGTGATTTGGGAGTCAGCATTAATCTTATGTCTCTATCAATATTCAAAAGATTAGGATTAGGAGAAGTTTCACCTACTTCTGTAACTCTTCAGTTAGCAGATCGTTTAGTTACTTATCCTAAGGGAGTTATAGAAGATGTGTTAGTAAAAGTTGATAAATTTATCTTTCCTGTGGATTTCATTATTTTAGATATAGAGGAAGATAAAGAAATACCTATCATTTTAGGGAGACCATTTTTAGCTACTGGAAAAGGTATGATAGATGTTCAAAAGGGAGAATTAACTATGAAAGTTGACGATCAAGCAGTGACTTTTAACATTGCAAAATCTACGAAATACCCTACTGTTGAAAGAAATAATGAATGTTTTCGCATAGAATTAATGAACATCTAATGAACGAGCATTTTAAAGAACATTTTGAAGAGAAAGAACAATTTGAAGACAGTGTTGAAGTTATTTTGGATGAAATAGAAAATGAAGAATTAGATTATGTTCAGGGAAGATTTGAGATGCTGGATATTACACGAAATGCTGATAATAATCTAGTTTCGTCAATTATAAAACCACCCGAACTTGAGTTGAAAATATTGCTTAATAACTTGAAGTATGTGTTTCTGGGAAACTCATTTACACTACCTGTTATTATATCTTCAGAATTAAATGATTTGCAAGAGCAAAGACTTTTGGATACATTAAAAAGATATAAGAAAGCTTTTGGTTGGAACTTAGCTGATATTAAAGGAATCAGTCCTTCGATCTGTATACACAGAATTATACTAGATGAACAATATAAACCAAGAGTTGACTCACAAAGAAGATTAAACACAATGATGAAAGAAGTAGTCAAGAAGGAAATTTTGAAATGGTTGGACACTGGAATTATATATTCTATTTCAGACAGTGCTTGTGTAAGTCCAATTCATTGTGTTCCTAAGAAAAGAGGAGTGACTGTTGAAACAAAAGAGAATAATGAATTAATACATATCAGACAAGTTACTGGGTGACGTATTTGCATTGATTATATAAAATTAAACACTGCCACTATGAAAGATCACTTCCCTTTACCATTTTTAGACTAAATAGTAGATAGAGTTGCTAGGCACAAATATTTTTTATTTTTTAGATGGATATACTGGTTACCATCAAATTCATATTGCTCCTGAGGATCAAGAAAAGATAACATTTACTAATCCTTTTAGAACTTTTACTTTTTGAAGAATGCCTTTCGGATTATGTAATGCACCTGCAACATTCCAGAGATGTATGATGTCTATATTTAGTAAGTTAATTAACGATGGATTGGAAGTATTTATGGATGATTTCTCTGTATTTGGAACATCATTTGATACATGTTTAAATTATCTTGAAAAATTTTTGGAGTTTTGTGAAAGAACTAATTTAGTTCTAAATTGGGAGAAATGTCAATTTATGGTTGCAGGAGTAATTGTGTTAGGACATAAAATTTCAGAAAATGGTATGGAGGCAGACCCTGCAAAAATTTAAGTTATATCTAAATTAACCCCTCCTACTAATGTAAGAGAGGTTAGGAGTTTTCTTAGACATGTTGGTTTTTACAACCGTTTTATTAAAGATTTTTAAAAAATTACTAAACCTCTATGCCAACTTTTAGAAAAGGATAAGAAATTTGAATTTATTGAAACCTGTTTAAATGCCTTTGAGTTATTAAAAGAAAAACTAATCACAACCCCTATTATAGTTTCACCTAACTGGGAGAACGATTTGAACTGATGTGCAATGCTAGTGATTATGCTATTGGAGCTGTTCTTGGACAAAGGTATAAAAAAAAAATTTAAAGTTATATACTTCGCTAGTAAAACTCTTAAAGATGCTCAAATTAACTATACTGTTACTGAAAAAGAATTACTGGCCATTGTGTTTAGACAAATTTAGATCTTATTTAATTGGGACTAAATGTGTTGTGCACATTGATCACTCTACTATTAAATATATGATGCAAAAGAAGGATGTCAAATTATGGTTAATTAGATGGATACTTTTGATGCAAGAATTTGATCTTGTGGTTATTGATAGATAATCAGGCTGTTGATCATTTGTCGAGATTAGAAAATCATGAATTATCTGACACCAACAATGAAATTACAGCAGTTTCCCTGATGAACAACTTTATAATAATAATGAGTGGAAAATACCATGGTATGCTGGAATTGTTAATTATATCGTAAGTGATATTTTGCCACCTATGCTGACATTGCAACAACAAAGAAAATTCATTAATGATGCGAAAGCATATTTTTGGGATGAACCTTATTTATATAAATAATGTAAAGATCTTATTATGAGAAGATGTGTACCTTATGAAGAAACTGAACTAATCATTCATAAATTTCATGATTCTGAATTTGGTGGACATTTTGGGATGTTTACATATACATGAAACTGCTTATAAAATTTTACAAGCTGAATTCTATTGGCCTACCCTCTTTAGAGATGTTTACATATACATAAAAAACTTATGATTGAAGCCAACGAGTATACAATATATATAGAAGAAATGAAATGTCTCTGAATTTTATGTTAAAAGTTGAGATCTTTGATGTTTGAGGATTAGATTTCATGGGACCATGTATTCCTTCATTTGGGAATTAGCTGTAGTAGACTATGTTTTGAAGTGGATTGAAGCACAAGCTTTACCTCGTTATGACACTAAAAGTGTTTCAAGATTTTTAATGAAAAATATTTTCACTAGATACGAAATACCGAGAATGATTATCACTGACGGAGGATCCCATTTTAAGAATAAATACATTCAGAGATTGACAGAAAAATTTAATATTATTTATAGAATCTCTACTTTCTATCACCCTCAAACCAGTGGGTTAGTTGAAGTTTCTAATAGAGAGATTAAACAAATACTTGAGAAAACTATAAACCCTAGTAGAGTAGATTGGTCCACTAGACTGGATACCGCATTATAGGCTTACAGTACTGCTTATAAAACTCATATTAGAATGACTCCTTACAGGCTGATTTTTGGAAAGACTTGTCACTTACTAGTGGAATTGGAGCATAAAAAATATTGTGTGATTAAAGAATTCAATTATAATTTGAAAGATGCTGGCGAGAAGAGATTGTTACAATTGAATGAATTGGAAGAATTAAGAAATGAATCTTATGATAACAACAAAATTTATAAGGAGAAACTAAAGTTATGGAATGACTGAAAGATTAACCAAAAGAACTTTGAACCAGGACAAGAAGTTATGCTTTACAATCAAGGCTAAAATTATTCCCTGGGAAATTGAAGTCTCGTTGGTTAGGACCCTTTACTGTGACTCAAGTTTATACTTATGGAGCTGTTAAAATTGAAGATTAAAAAATTGGGAATAGATTTAAAGTAAATGGACACAGATTAAAGCCGTATTTTGAGAGTAAAAGACCAAATTTTAAAGAGATTTTCATGATCATTCAACCTGAATAATACCTGAATAGGTCAGGTTGACGACGTTAAACAAAGCGCTTTATGGGAGGCAACCCATAGTTTTCTTTTTTCTTATTGCGATTATAGTATTTTTATTTAAAATTATCATTAGTTTGTGATAGTATTGAACTCCACTACTCATATTTACCCTTGAACCATCATAAAAATTGGATCCATAGAAAAAAATTGGAACACATTCAGACCAGAGCAAAACTGTGCAATTTTTGCCTTGGGCACCGACGGCGCCATCGACGCCGCCGACGGCGCCATCGACGCCGCCGATGGCGGGTTTTTCTTGAGAGTCCTAGTAATTAAATTCTAAAGGCTTGCCGATGGCGCCTTCGACACCGCAGATGGTGAGACCAGCGGGATGACGATTTCCGGAGTTTGAAATGATGGGTTTTGGCGGTATTAGGCGGGAGTTACTCCCTATAAAATTTCAAATTATGTTCCTAAGTTTGTATTTCCCCAAAAAAGAATTGAAACTCCACCAAATTCATCCATATGACATCTAATTCCCCTGAAAACCATAGATTGCGAGTGTTCAACTAGAGAAAGTTCATTAGTTCCGAGGCGCAGGGAATCTTCAACAAAGTGCTGACAAAGAAGAGATTAATCAAGGAAAGAGGATTGGTGAATCGAGGATTGAATAACCATTTGATAGAAATTGAAGAGTTGATTGTGCGACAAAGATGGGAAGTGATGTGCTACACTATAGCCACCATAGTTGTTCTTGTGGTGAAGGAATTTTATGCTAATTTGCATGGAATCAACCAGGGAGTTGTCTATGTGCGAGGTACATGGATAAATTTTACTCCTGCACGGATTAATGAGTTATATATGATCGAGAATGTTCCTGTCTGCCTTTATTCCAACTTTGTCCCAACAAAAAACCTAATAAATGAGATCTACCAATATTTGACGAACAAACCTGAAGGCTGGGAAATGAGAGAAAACAGGTATGTTAGTTTTTCCGCGACACTTCTAAACCCTGTTTTTAAACACTAGCACTTCTTCATTTCTGCAAAACTATTACCCATGATGAGGATCGGTAAAGTTACTCAAGAAAGTGCTATTCTGAATTACTACATCCAAATGGGACTATCGATCGATATTGAATCAATAATTGTGAAGTCTGTTTTGGGCCTGATCGTTCATGGATCAACTTATGGGCTTGGACAAACTTCAACAATTTTCTTACTTTGCTGTCAGTTCCAAGTATCTTATGAGAATTGGGAAAAGGTACTTCTACCTTGGAAGCCTTTGGACCCAACTAAGAGATTCCCAACCAATGAAAATGAGAATGATATGACTATTATGGTGGATCAATCGTCTCAGAATTCACTGCCTATTCATCCTTTAGTTCTGGACAAGACACTAATGATTCTGCATAGAATCAAGAAATTGGAGAAAGAGGAACAAAATGTTATGAATGCAATTAATAATATCTCTGATTTTGTTGACCATCTAGACTAGAGGATGAAAGAGCATTTTGATCACTCTGGGCATATCGAAGGAAGTTTGATACGATTGATGAGAAAGATGAGATTGATTGAAGAGGATTCTATTCAAGAATTTCCATACCGACCCTTCTATAACCTCTTCGTTCATGTTCAATCAATGGGTGATCTCAGAAGAGAAACAAGCACTGAATCAGGAGAGTAGTAGATTTACCTTGCTTCCTGTAAGTCTATGTGTGTAAATTGGTTTGAATTTTATGTTTGCTTTGCTTTCAAAATTTTCTTTTAGATCTCAGTATAGTTGAGATTGAGCATAGGATGTTTGTTTTTAGCGTTTTGAGTGTTGTGGCTTGGATTGCGACGCTGAATTGATGTATTACGGTTGAGATAATACCAAACTTAGGTGTGTCATGTAACATGTATTGTAACCTTTGGAATTTATATATAATTGTGATGTTTTGTGTTGTGAAAGTTAATTTGTGTTAGTACATCATTTAATCACTTAAAATTTGTGTCTATAATGATTGAATGGATGTCTTTGAAGCTTGAAATTGATAAAAAATTACAAAAATTTGGAAATTGAACCAATTTAATAGAGCTCGCTGACGATGCCCTCGACGCCGCCGACTGCAAACTTTTCCTGAGACTTAGGATATTAATTCAATAGAGCTCGCTGACAGCGCCGAAGACCACCCCACTGACAGTGATATTTTGAAAAATCACCTTTAACCACAATTTTTGCTAGTCAACCGCCACCATTCATCATCCCATTCCTCTTAAAAACAAAAACTTCAATTTAGAGCTTGAAGATCTTGGATTTGGGGGTGATTTCAAAGCATTTAAACACCGAATTTGATCATCTCTTGGTAAGAGCTTCACTCCAAACTAAAAATATTTGATATTCACCATGAATTTCTTTTACATTGAGAAGATCCAAAAAGTTTGAGAATGTGAAGAAAATATTGGAAAGAAATTCATGGAATTTAGTTTTGAACTATTAGAGTCACCCTTAAAAACCATTATTTAAGTATTTTAAGTGTATTTTAGAATTTTTTCTATAATTTTGATTTGATTGAAATGACTCCATGAAAAAAGAAGCAACTTGAGTTTGACGAGTCTCGCTTCGTCAATGTGAAGGCTCAATTGAGATTTACTTCAGTGTTTGAAGGGAAGAAATGTATACAAGACCGAGTTTTTGAGTGTCCGGGAGGAGAAATTGAATGCAGGTGGGAAAAATTCTGTTACACCACTAATAAGGGTACTACAAATATTGCGAAAGAATTTTATGCCAATGTGTTATATTCTGAAGATGGAATCGTTCAAGTGCGGGGATTTTTAGTTGAGTTTAGTGCCACCCACATTAACCCTTTTATGAAGTCCCAAACTCTTATAGCTACCATTATGAAACCTTCAGTACAATGGAAGGCCCAGTGAACGATGTGATCAACTTTCTCACTGATGGGAAAGGAACATGGAAGATAAAGCAATGAGAACGGGTAAATTTTTCTGCTTTTATGTTGAATTCCACATCTAAAGCGTGACACTCTGTTACCTACCTATCACCATAGTGAGGTAACAAGAGATAGAGCTATTCTGAATTTCTATATTCAGAATAATAGAGATATAAATGTGGGGAGAAACATTTTTAAGAATATATTGACCAGGGTAAGGAGTGAAACAAGTGGAGGTCTGGGACATCCAGACCTTATTTATGCACTTTGCCAACTTTCTAGAGTGAAAGCTGGAGGTGAGGAAGAATGGGCTTACCTTATGAAGCCCATTAGTAAGCTAATTTAAGGACATATGAATCCCATGAAAAATGGAGAACTGCGAGTAGGAGTCAAGAACCTTCTACTAGTAGAGATATTCCCTCTACTAGTTATGACCTTCCTTCATCTAGTTCCCATACCCTGAATGATTTAATGAATGAGTTGACCTTACAGCGAAAGAGTATAGAGTTAATAAATGAAAGAATTGGGGGTTTATAACATAGATATGATTATGATAGTGAGTACCTACAAAGGCATTCAGACTTTGAGATAGCTTACTACGAAGCTCAGGCCCGACACTACAAAGGTGAGCCTGATGTTTCTTTTCCTAAATGCCTCCGATATACTCAGTATCAACCCAATCCACCTGCTGATCAAGGAGATAAAGATATAGTTTGGGATTTTGATAAATGATAGTAGTTGATGTACTTTTACTTTTATTTTTGTAATTTTTGTAATAGAGATAGATGTTTGTGTGTTTGTACTTTGATTTTTATTTTTATATTGCAATTGGATAACTTTTAATTAGTGTTATAATTGTTTTGTGTGGTAGTTGAAGTTTGTTAAATTTTAATGTGATGTGATTTTTATAATGTGATGTGATTTTTATCTTGTATCAAGTTTAAGAGTTCTAATTTTAATGTGTACAAGATTATCTAGTAATCAAGTATAGATTTTTATTTTGATTTTTGATTATAATCATTCTTGAAATGAATAGAAAACTAGAACTCTTAAACTTGATGACTAGATAATCTTGTACCTATAGAGTTAATTTAATTACTTGAATTTTTTCTAAAAATCTCACTATGGTATTTACTTAAATCAAATTATAATATTTCTGAATTAAAACTTTACTAAAATAAATCATAACTTTTATGTAGTACTAAAATTACTTGAGGACAAGTAATAGTTACGTTTGGGGGATTTTGACAAAAAAAAATATGTTGAGATTTTCATACTTATTTTATACTGATTTTGATGATATTGCACTTTAAAGAAAGGTATTTTTGATGTTTTGTTGCACGTATAATGAATTATGGTCATTGGAGCAAAAAGATGCAAAAAGGAATGAATTTGAAGCACAAAGGACTAAAATATGAAGATTTGAACTAGGGCGCCGACGACGAGATTTTCCCGAGACTCCAGATAAAATATTTTAGAAGGCCCGCCGACGACACCTTTGAGGCCGTCGACGGCGAGATCGGCGGTTATCTCAACAGGTGCATTGAATGTGGACGATTTTTGAAGGGATGCTTAGGAAACTCTCGGAAAAGCTCTTCTACAACTTTAAAACAAGATTTTGGCCGAAAATTGAAAGGAGGAACAACGTCTAAGAGGTTCCAGTAGTGTGTAGAGAGTTTAATTTAGGGTTATATTGTGAGGAATTCTTCGAGAGATTGTAAGAGTGGAGGGAAAGTGAGAGATTTATTCCTCCTTGCCATTTTGAAGAAGAATTCTGTGTGCTGTAAAGAAAGGAAGAGATTTAGAGGAACTTCGAGGAGTTTACTTGGGGGGAATTAGAGATAAGTGTTATTTAATGGTTGTAATTTGTATGACTTTGCTTTTATATATAAATTTTGAGTTTTGTCATATCTTCCCCTGAAGTTCTGAGTAGTTTTCTCTGTCTTTCTCCTTGTCTTGAGATATGTGAAATGGTGATTTGAATTGGTTGAGCCATAAAAATGTTAAAGAAGTTGTGATGATCTTTTCACTTTGATCTTAATTTACTTTCAATCCGGCCAATTGATTTATTAAAATATGTTGAGTTTTACAACTAAAGTGAAGATTACATCCAAGATTCAAGGAGGTCAAAGCCCTTGGATGTTGGGTGCAAATAAATAGGAAAATAAAATTATCAGGTGTAGAATTAGAGATTTTAGAGTGAAAGACTAAAATCCTCAATTCAGTTCTATCGTTTGGGTGCTGAAGTGCAGCTGTTAGCCCTCAGGCAAGGAGAACATGGTAGCTCCAAAGTGAGAGCCAATATCCTCCCAGCTTTGCCGCAGATTCAGTAAACAAGCATAGGATTAGTCAATGTTATTTATGCATGGACCAAAGGGTAAAGGATATGTATGCTCCTATTTGGCACAACACAATTTGAACTAATTCACTTTATCCATTCACTTTAATTTCTTGACAAGGAGAATAATGCTTTCTTATATATTGAATTTCACATTAGAAACTTTATTAGTAGAATTAGTTATTTAAGAGTTATTAAAATTACATATTTATTTCAATTGCCTATTAGTGACAGATAAGTAATTGGAATTATATTGTTGTGATTAAGTATTGATTTTCTAAAATCTTAGTTTGTAGCATCTATTATTACTCTATGGGATTAATATCTAGGACTCCATTAGAACCTTGTATTACTAAAGCAATATGTATACTTGCATTAATAAGTGTGAATTTACCATTATTGAATATTTTATATATACATCTCTGTCAAATCTATAACCATTGTCAAGTTTTTGGTGTCGTTGCCGAGGAATTAAAACTTTTAGCTGCAGTATTAAATTCTTGTATTTTTAAGCATATTTAAAGTCGCTGTCAGATCGCCATCCAAAAAATGAGCTTTAATATCTTTTTGAACATAGAAACTCTCTTCTGTGCTAATAGCATGATTCATATTCTGTTGCTCTTTCAATAAAACATCCCAACCAATAATCTGATTAGCATATTCAAGCTCCAAATCTTTTACTTTAGTTTCAATATCTTCAATCTTTTTGTGAAGGTTCCCAAAAACCTTCCAGCTCCATCTCTTAAGAAACTTAGCCAAATTCTTTTGAAGTACCCACAATTGAACACTAGCCTTACCACTAGTAGCAGATTTCCAATTATCCAGAAGAAATTGATAATAATCATCATGAAGAAGCCACATATTGTAAAAGTAAAAACTATATTTAAGAGTAGCAAGACTCTCCCCAATTTTCAAAAGAATTGGTGCATGATCAGAAGCAGAGATAGCCAAGTGAAGGATTTTATGAAACAAGAATTTATTGATCGAGTTAGTATTAGCCACATATATATCCAAGCATTCAAATACCTATAAAAAATTTCAATTATAAGGATTTCCTTAGAAGCCCAAATCAAAAAGACCAGCTTCAAAAAATTATCATTAAAATCAGCTATAAGACCAAGATTAGGAGCAACACCACCTTTCTTTTAAGTAGCAGGAAGTAATAAGAATAAAATCTCCTCATTAGCCAAGAATCATTCTTGACATCAAAGGATTTGATTAAACACCACAAATCATACCCATATTTCTTAGTGCAACCCACATATATAATAGAAAAAAGAAAAGAGTCCTCATAAATGTGAACTCTAATATGATGCATTTGCCTACCATTAATAAGAATATCAGCCTTCACACAATCTTACCATAAGAACCATATCTTATTATTGATATTGTCAAACTAATTGAATAAACCAATCATTCTCACATACTTAGCATTATTATTAGCAGTAACCATCGGTTCCTAAATGCAAAAAAAGTTTAATTTATAAATATGAATCAAATTCTTTATTCTATCAGAGGCAATAGATTTGTCTATTCCTCTAATATTCCAAATAATAATTGTAGTATTCATCATTAATTAGCATACCTCTCGTAAGCCTCATAGAAGAAGAGGCTCTACCATTGAGATCCAATTCTTTACCATTATGAGTAATAAGAGCATCAGAATTATTATAACTAAGTTCTTTAGTCCCTTTAATCTTGAGTTTTCAGGAGGATCATTGAACCATCCAATCCCCCTCTAATTCTAATCTTATCAAAACAAGACTATTATTGATATTGGAGCCTTTATCATAGTAACATGATTGTTCCTTATAACAATGCCAGATGTCATCATGATATGACCAAGATTATGAGAATTTGCTTTGTTACACGATATTCTTTCTTTAATGACCTGATTCAAGTTTTTCTAATTCATAACAGTCTTGTCATTCTCCATAACTAGAACCATATATGAAGAAGGAACAATCTCATTATTTACAATAAAGAAGGACTTTGTTTTTCTATCTTATCAGTAGAAGGATCTTTATTATGATATATTTTCTTAGAGCTTTTGTCACTAACCATAGTGTTTTTGGAGCCATTATTCCCCTTTAGTTCTGGATGAGCATGAAAGCAATGAGTAATCAAATGTCCAAACATTTTGTAATGAGAGCGGTAATTAGGAACAAACTCCATTTCAATAGGCTGCTAATACCCATTAATGTCACTTCAAATCCAGACCGAATCATGAAAGCTAGCCATAACATATCTTTCAACAAGAACTTGGGCTATAGACGATCTAGTGCAGTTTAGAGTTGCAGCATCAAGTTTCAAAGGCTTACCAGATATAGTACCAAGAGAGAATTAAATATTCTAATTGAATAAATGAAGTTTTAGACCAAGAAATCTGATTCATATAGGCACAATATGAGAATCTTCTAAATAATTGAATGCAGGGGTCCATTTAAGAATCTTCATATGACATTTCTCAATAATAAGAACCTTTTTAGATGTAGTATTCTTCCTTTTGTAGATTAATCATTAAATTTTTGCCATCAATAAGCCCTACCTTCCATAGGCTAGATAGACCTAATCCAAAAAGAAATTTCATATAATCTCCAGTTTAGGATTAGCAAATGTGAACATAACAATTAAAGTGAATTTCATCGGTTCTACAAGAATCTAAGTATCCTCTTCAAGAAGAATCAGTGTCGGTTTGCCATTCTTTTTAGAAGCTTTCTTTAAAAGGCTGCAAGAATTACGCTCCACCAGCTAATTTTTAAAAGATGAAGGAAATAATACTTCAGACAAAGGGTGATTATGAACAGTAATCACATCCTTATAAGAGAGAGCCAAAACATGAAGGGGGAAGCCATCAACAACGACTAGATTGAGAAAATCTAGTAAATCCAAATAGAGAAATAAAACAAAAATGAGAAAATAGAAATCAAAACTCAAGAGATCTTGAGAAGTCAAGAATTGCATATCATTCGCCCTCGAGCAACCCTAGATATCCCTTATTTACAGTTCGTTCTGCAGACTTAAGTAAAGGTTTTTCATAGTTAAGATTCCTAAATTTACTTCTTTTCTTTAATTTCCATCTGGGATCGATATTGTGGTTTTTAAAGAAAACTATATATTAAGTGAAACGACAAGTATACTTGCATAGTACTGTTTTCTATTATAAACTTCTGCTTCTTAACTCCACTACTAAGAACTAGATGTAAGTTTCTTGATAACAGATTCCGAAAACTTGATCCCTTTTTGGTATGATAGTACTACGATGTATGTGCAAATTAAGTTTCTGATTCTCTTTATTTATATTTCTTTCTTTGTAACGGTGCCAAAAACTTTCTGGACTATTCTTTTATATTTAAATATTAGGATACTACGCAAGTATATGTATCGTTATCAAGTAATATAGAACTTTTGGATTAAGCCCCAAAATATTGAACCCATAGGGAGAATTACAAACTCTTTTAAAGAATTAGATAACAAACTCTATTTTGAAAAAGAGTTTCACTCAAACTTTAGATACTATGGTAGGAATGAAAGTTTGATTTTTTTTTGGTAATTTTGATAATTGAAAATAAATTAAAGAACTAACTAAATTTAACTATAATTATTTGTAGGATGAAAGCAATATAAATAAAATATTTTTTGTCTTATCATGAATCAATAACAAGTTTTGGAATTCTGTTGTGAAAGTTTGTAAATTGTATTGTGCCAAATAGGAGCAATATTATTCTTTAACCTTAATAGAGATGCTATAAAGAATAATGGTTAATTGAAAGTTTGAATAGTCCTGAAGATGGGCTAGGTAGGAGAGATACTAGCTCTCACTCTAGAGTTCCCTCTTCTCCCTCCAATTGGGAGCTAGCTTCTTGTATCAAGACCGAAAAAAATAGACTGAAATGGGGGTTTTAGTCGGTTAACCTAAAGTCCTCTAACTCTCTACCCTTCAAAGTTTATTTCCTTATTTATTTGCACTCAACCATATGAATTACATTCTCATCCATACAAGCTCATGTGATTCTACCATTAGTTGACTGAGACAATACCATCACAGATCTTACATGTTCTCACAACAAATTTTAACATCTTTATTGGTCAAATCAAGAAGTAAATGAAGTACAAGGATTAAATCATCACAACATATTCCAACATTATAGATCAATACTTCACACAACTTCCATCCAACACTTGATTATTTATCATTTTAATGAAAAAAAAAAACAAAACTACTCAGAATTTATAGAGAAAACACAACAATAATTAAATTTAAAAGTATAAATCATGTAAAAACACAAGAAGTCTAAATTTAAACTAAATATTGTCACAAAGATAAAAACTTATCTCAAATTCCTTTCTACCAAACTCTTGAAGTTCCTGTAAATCTCTTCATTTCTCTTACAATCCTCTGTAGGTTTGGTCATCCAAACTTAAAGGGTTAAAATCTCTCTATCTCACTAACAAAATACAATGGATTCTTACTTAGAATTATCTTATCACTTTTTCCTTCACTAGGAATGAGAAAAGTGAGAAGAAGCCCTAAATAAATTACCCTAAACCCTAAGTCTTCTATATCTCTATCTATCTCGATCTCCTCTTTTTCCTCACTTCAATTCAATCTAAGTCCTCCTTTTTATAGTTTTCCAAAAGTTACTTTGGTGTCTCTTCAAAATGTGTCCACTTCAATGAATCTTCCAAAATTTGCCTCTTTTCAAGAGACTTTTTGATGTATTTTCGTCCCCATTAGCTGTAATCCACATTTTCACCAAGAGTTGCTTCAAACACCCCTTTGAAATTCATCTAAAATTCTTTAAATTATCATCATTAACTACCTGATGTGTAAGTGCGAGGTCTTTGATGCTTAAGCGTGACCTTCTCTATCTCCTGACGCTTAACCGTCAGTCCTAGGCGCTCAAGCGTTACAGTTCATTTTCACACCCTCATTTTTGCTCCAAATTTGATTCTTTTTCACTCCTTTCACCATATTTCATCCATTTAATTGTACCTTAAAGAAAAACACACAAATATTTTCCATTAAAGTGGAATATCCTAAAAAATAGGTACAAAAATGTGTACATAAATGCTATATATTTTAGGTGTATCAAAATCCCCTAAACTTAAAACATTACTTGTCCTCAAATGACACTCCAATCATTCAAAACCAAAATAGATAGATTATTAAACTGAGTTTCTTTAGGATATTCTAAAATTTTGTTCTAGAAACATAGTAGTCCAATTTAGAAAAAAACTTTAGTAAAGGAGACCAACTTAGAGTGTAGAAGTTTTTAATGTGAAGAAGTCTAAATATATGAGTTCATATATAGTTCAGAGATACATTTAGATTTAATAAATATAGGGTTTAGGCATTCTATCTCCCCCCACTTAAAATTTTTATTTAGAATAATTATACTCACTATGTTACATCTTTAAGCTTAAGAGTTTCTTAAGTCTTATACTCTTAACATAGTAGATGTGGAACCAATTTTGATTAGGCACTAATCTTCAAGCTTCTCCTCTCTTTTTCAAATTTACTTTCCTTTTTTTTTCTTTTTCTTTTTCTTTCCTTTTTTTCTTTTTTAGTTGGGGATTACTATATCTTGACAAGTCTTTAATGGTTTTGAATTCCACTCTTCCTTTCCTAAAGAAAATGTTTGAAATATATCCTTTACTTAAAAATATAATACTAGTTTTGAAAATTACTTTTTAGTAAAAGAAATTTAAATATTGAAAAGAAACGTCTAATCCTTCGACATTTTTCAAAAATAAAAATCCTTCTACTAAAGATAGTTACACTATTTATCATTTCTACACTAAAAACTTTTTTAAATTTAAAATTTTCTTCATCACTATATATTTCAACTAAAATTTCTTACTCATTTCTATATTCCAAATTTTACTTCCCTACAATAACTTCATACACATAATCATTTTTTTCCAATCAAAATCAAGTTTATTTTTAGCACTATCGGCGCTATTTTTAGTGTGGGGTTTGCCCGTAAGAAGCTGTCGGTCATCAGAATTGAAATCTCGTTGCCCGCTTCGGAAGGACGTTTTAAAAATTTTTAGTTTTGAAAAAGATGAAGTCAAACTGACCCCATAAATTTCATAGTTTAGATGAAAGAGCACTTTACCTCAAATCCTGTATCTATCCCGAATGATGAACACAAGAGTTGAGGGTGAGGCTTGATCAAATAAACTAAAGAAAGTTATGACATCTGTTTGGTCTACGAAACCAATGTATTGGCCGACAAGTTCCCCTATTTAATATAAGGAATTTAATAGGGTTTATATTATGCTGGATTCGGGAAAAGCTTCCTATAAGGGCAAGCCACTATAGTTAATTATATCATAGATAACTAAAGTTATCTAAGAATACTCTCGATAAAAGTCAAGAAAAATACCTTCAAGGAGTTCAAATGGTAAGGACATTTGAAAGATATCGGACTAAGAAGTATGAAGGGGATTGGTTCAAATTTGGAACATTTTGTTTTGGAGTCCAAAGGAAGAAATACTAGAGGATGTCACGGATCCGAAGGAGAACTTTGGTGACTTCCCAAGCTATCCTATTGTTTGGTTTTAGTTTTGGAGGAGAGATATTTAAATATTTCATCCTGCCAATTTTTATTTATTAGGATTTACATTTGTGTGAAGCAATCAGCATAAATAACCTTAAAGATGTGAGGATTTAGGTCATGACAAATGACAACCTCGGAATCCTAAGGCGAGTTAGGACTTAGATTATACAATATGGTTGTACAAAGGCCTAAAAATATGTTTGAGGATTTATGTTGCACTAGGCAAACAACCTCAAATTCCTATGGCTTTGTTGTTTTAAAGCTAAGGAAGAAATGTATTAGTGTAGATTCTCTTGCTGTTGAAGATGGCCGGGCTGCCCACCATGTAAGCTCCAAGCTCCTCGTTGTAGAAGAGTTCAAGTTTTCTAGGTCATTTGGTTATAATGTCAAATCATGTGACCCTATGGTTAAAGTTCTTTAAATTTTATTATGGGCATATTAAAGTTGATTAAAGCGACACCGGTCAAGATCCCACGGTTCCATCGTCTCGGCACTACTATTTTTTTTTATTTGAATCATTTAGTCCAAATGAATTTACTAAACTCAACTTAATGAGTTCCATAATTTCATTTAGACCGTGGAAAACCTCATTAGCAACCGTAGGTTACCTCCTCCGAGGGTTCCCGATCTTCCAATAGAGACAGTTTAATTTAGTTGAAGTTGTATTTTTTTTGTGATGTTTGTGATTAAGTTTTGAGTTATTTTATATTTTTGAAATGTTGTGGGGGTGATTTATGCAATTTTGTATTTTTTATGCAGGGATGTAAATACAAGCATAAAAA
The DNA here is from genome assembly GCA_003013225.1 of Phalaenopsis aphrodite. NCBI lineage: Eukaryota > Viridiplantae > Streptophyta > Magnoliopsida > Asparagales > Orchidaceae > Phalaenopsis > Phalaenopsis aphrodite. The sequence goes on along the minus strand of NEWO01000236.1, from coordinate 1,017,995 downwards.
AAAGTGCAGTAGGAAAGTACAAGAAAGACTATAAAACGCTGTAAACTGTAAAAGTGTACCTAGCGAGTCTTCTCGTTTCATCACCTGCAACTCAAAATGCATGTCAGAGCAGTTTATGTTTATAGAGTTGGAAAAGTAAAGTTTTGGAAACCTTCCTAACTCTATGTTGTGTATTGAGGGTCCTTAAATTTTAAGGATAATATTATTAAGTAAAACATATTATGTTTAATAGATCTCTAAGGTATTCACCAGGTTAAGAGTAGGGAGCAGGTCCATGCAACCTTCTTAATGTCTGGTAAAAGGCCTTGGGTCCATTTAAACTTTATTATGTTTCTTAATAATTCATCCTAGGAACAACCTAATGCTCAGTGAATATTGATGTCTTGATTATTCCCAAGAATAAGGTAAATGTCATTTACCTTTCAATTTGAAAATTATGTGGGTGAAGACCCTTTAGGAGACAAATTAGTGTTATTAAGAACACTTATCCAAATTTTAGTCCTAATTGGACTTGTGGTGTTTTAAAAGAGTTTGATTATGTTGATTTTTCTAATCCTCTTTTAACAAGTGGATTTCAACTTAAGTTCACCACTAAATCCTTAAGACCTAAATGAATGTATTAAGTGTGTGTATTGATTTTAAAAAGATTTAAAACTTTAAGCGATCATTATCAGGATCATTTAAAAATCATTTTGATTATCAAATAAGGGTATGAAATCATTGACTTCCAAAGTTATACCCTAAATTCAAAAGTCATTTTATGCTAATGAAGTTTCCAAAATTTTGATAATTATGAGAATTATTTATTTATCTTATAATTTGGCAAAGTGAAGTGGGTTTCTACCAATTAAACCCATTTTTAATCAAAATCATCAAATGAGTTAATTAATATCAGAAATTACCCATTTCCCATTTTGATTAAGCCTAAATGTTCATTAAGGCCAAAATATCCAAGATTACAATTTTGCCCCTAAGGGTCCAAACTTTCATAATTTGTCAAATTTAAGTCAAATGACTTTGGAATTTTTATGTAACCCTACTGATAGGTCAATTAAGACATCAGAGGAGAAAATGTGAATTTTCACAATTTAATTTAATTCATATAATTATTTTCATGCAAAAATATGCATCTTCAAAGAAAATTCTAAAAGATGATCAGGACGATTCCTAATCACTTGAAATTTTTATGTAAGCTAGCCCTAGATCAGAAAGTCATTTGGCCAAAATTTCATAATTTTTTGTGGTTTATTAAAATTAATTGAAGTTTTGGGGACTTTAATAAAAATAAAATATTTTAAGTGTTGAAAAATAGTATTTTTTTTTTGGAAAATCTCTCTGAGGTTAGAGAACCCAGAGAAATTTATTTTGTATTTTTTTATTTGATTTTTTTTAGAATTATTTTGGTAAAAATTCTATTTTCAAGCCTTAAAAATCATTTTTTAGGTTTAAAAATAGATATCTTTATTTTTAGACCTTGGAAAAATATTCCAATGATTCCTAAGTGTTTAAGAAATAATTTGGAACATTTCCATGAGTTTAATATTTTATGATTTTTTTATTATTTTTTAATTATTAAAA
>NEWO01000236.1:995956-1013018 GCA_003013225.1 Phalaenopsis aphrodite | reverse complement strand
TGTAGGAATGAAAACTAAAAATAACATGCTTACATGAATTTTCATATCCTAAATATATAAGTAAGAAATAAAAAAATAGGAGAAAAAAATAATTTGATCAAATTTTAACTTAATTTTAGCATATATGAATTTCAACATACTTCTATGTAGTGGAGGATACAATAAAAGCAAATAAACACAAAATAACATAAATTCCTAGCCACAACATTTAGAAAATACATGGTATTAAAGTGAAAATTTAAACATGAAAATTTTAAGTGAAAGTTAGCAATATTCTAAACCTTCCTAATATCTCTAGAAGAAGTTATTCACAAGCTAACAAAATACAACTAAACAACAATGTTCACATAATTAATACCACAAAGAAAAAAAAAACGTAACTAATCCCAACAACACAAATAAATTTTTAAACATTACAACAGTATCCAACATAATAAATAACAACACATATAGCAACAACAGTCCAAACAACAACAATAAACAATAACATATAAAAGACTAGCAGTCCACAAAACTACATCATATAAAAGTTCAAAAATTTAAAAATAAAATAGTCAAGTCAATCCTCTTCCTCCTCATCATCACCACCATCATCATCTTCATCCCAAAAATTTGTAGGCTCATAGTGAGGGTAATGTGGATATGAAGGAAATACCACACTTTGGTCACTCCCGATAAAGATTTCCAAAGATGTGTGATATTTTTCTTCATAATCACTATGTCTCTTCATATAAGTATCAATATGTCCTATGTACTTCTCTAAATTCAATACTTTATTTGTAATGTAATTGATGTTATTTAATATCCTCTGCATTAATTGTGACTATGAATCCAAATTAGTCAACTGGCCTAGTGATGTAGATGCTCATGAAGTAGAAGCACTAGAAACTCTTTAAAATCCTCCTCTTCAGCCAAATATAGAATGCTCTGAATAAGATTTCACATTGACACACGTAATAGGCTTTAGTGGCTGCAGAATCTCCTCCAAACTATCAAATTTCACACCAGCCTGCTCACATAAAGAAAAGATTAAGGATTTGAATCCCAAACATGCAGTAGTGGCAGCTCTGACAGAACTAGTAATCACTTGTTAGATTAAAGATCCAATATCAATTAGCTTTGATTGCTAAATATAGTAGTTCAGAATGGCTCTATCTCTTGTAACTTCAATCAGACATAGGAAAATTCACTCTCCTATGATTCATTATTTTCCACAATCCTCTTCCCGCAGTCAATGAAGAAATAATCTCATCTAAGTCTCCCTCAGCAGGATTAAAATTTGAATAAAAACATAACAAACTCGTGGGAAGCTGGTAAAATGAATTGATTACCTCTAGGAAAAAAGCTATTGATTTCCCTCTCACCATAACCTGATCTTTCTCTGCCTCCAAGAGATTAGCATAAAACTCTTGAATTACAAAAATGACCACTACAACCGAAATATAACAAAAACATTCCCATTGTCGGCAAACTATCAAATCTTCCATAGCTCCACCTGAATTTTTAAAATATCGTTTAGGGGTCAACTTTATCAATTGCATGTCTTCTGCATATCAATCCTAAGCTCCTTGATTAAAATTTGAACTGACAAATTTTCTTGAATCGAAAGTGGACTTCCCCTTGCTCCTCTTCATTTTTAGTGCCATTTTTTAAAAATCTCATAAAATTCACAATAAATCTCAAACTCAACTCTAAATCACTAAACTTAACTTCCAAAAGCTTAAACTATCATTTCCATGTATTTTCCATAGATTTTTCTTAAAATTTCACCATGAATAGTGATTTTCAGATAATTCCTCAATGTACTCCAAATATGTGGTGAAAATAAAAAATTTCTACAAAGAAGTTTAGCTCTCACATTGAGAAGATGAAATCTAATAAATTTGGCCTTCCACCAATAAATCTTCAACTTTAGAGGTGCCCTAAGTCCAAAATCGCGAACACCAGAGGAAGAAGACGAAGGTTGGGGGTAAAAATGGTGCTTTTTAGTTCATTTTTTTCACTTTTAACTATTCAAGAACCGATTTAAGTGAACCGGTGCTTAAGCGTGACTGGTTCGGCGCTTAGGCGCCTATCTGTTGAGTAACCTACGCTTAAGTGCGGGGTTTTGGTGCTTAGGCTCCAGTGCAAAATTTTGTATATTTTTTAGTTTTAAGTTAAATGCAAATCTTGCTTAAGTCATCCACCTTTAAATGGTTTTATAAATCTATCATTTGCCATAGCTCGTGCCACATTTTTGCCGCTACCAATTCCCATCGTCATGTCATTGGTTTGATATTGAAAGGAGTCGCCACTCTGCTTATCTATTTTATTGCCCTAATCACCAAGTTACTTATTATTTTGAATTATGTAAGAGATTCTCAGATGTTAAAAAACTATAAAAAGGAAGGAAAGGGCTAAAAATATAAAACATGAGAAAAAGAAATGTCGGGATGATTTTCATTATGGTAGACATTATAGAGAAAGTGATTTCTTGGATAAGGAAAACCACATTAAAAACTTGATAACGAGAGATTTAGGTATATTATCTATTCTGAGTTCTTACTTCTCCTATAGGAGTAAGCTTCTATAATTAATTACACTTTAGGCAATCAAAACTGTCTAAGAAAACTCCTGATTAATGTTAACACTCGTTCTTCTAAGAAATGTGAAGGTCAAGGAAAGAAACATCAAATGTTTAATACTTGGCTAATAAGTGCCTAAGAATTTAATTCTACACTAAAGGTTTTGTTTTATATTGTTTGTTTATGTCTTGTCATGTCATTTTGTTTTTTTTTTTATTTTGTTAGGTTTTTGTTTTGTTGTTGTCATTTTGTTTTGAGGTTTTGTTGTTTTGTTATCAATATTTTATTGTCGTTGTTTTGTTTTTTGTTGTTTTATTGTTTGTTGTTTTGAGGTTCACCTTTTCCACTTTAGAATGTCATCCTGCAAAATAGTGTTAGCACATCCTTGTTGACTTCACTTTTGGTTGAGGTCTATTTTCCTCCTTAGTAGCCTAGGGTCTAGCAATAAGACTTTTCTGTTCACTATTCCAAGAGGACTAGAAAAGGAACGCTCACCATTAGAAATTTTAAACTCTTCTTTGCTTAACTTGAAGTTCTATATAATGGTTCTAACCTCTAGTACTTAGTAGGTGGGGCCACTATATGGAAGCTCAAGGAGAGTTCCCATAGGACTGGTTGGCCTTAAGGTCAACCCTCTGGTGGTGTGGTCTTGGTTGCTGTCACTCACACACTTGCACATTACACTTCCACTCACTACCTTCAGCCTAAGCCTACCTTGTTTTGACCCCTTAACCCTTTGGGAGACTCATGTAGATGGTCCTTTAAACCCATTAACCCTAGGCTAGGGTTTAGATTCCATGGTTCACCAATCTTAGCCTTTTGCCCCCAAATCTACCCAATTTACCAAATTACCTTTGAAACTCTAAAATTCCCAATTTCATCCAAAATACCTAAATTTATTTAAAAATCATCTCAAACCATTTGAAACCAACCAAATTGCCCAAAACATCCAAAAAATACCAAAATTACCAAAATACCCCTCAAATTGTAAAAATTACCAAAATACCTTGTGGACCAAACTTTCCCAAAACCTTCAAAATTATTTCAAATGTCCCCAAAATCAATTTGGACCCTTCAATTGAACTCAATTTGAGCAATTTAACCCATTTTGAACAAAAGCCCCAAATTGCTTTTAAAGTCTCAATTACCCCAATTCACCCCAAATGTCCACCAACTTAATCTCAATTTTCTCCAATTTCAATTCTATACTCAAATTCATCTTGATAAAACTCAATTCAAACCAAATCCATGCCCAATTGATCCACATTGGAACCCAATTTTAGACTAAATTAAAAAGCCCCAATTTGACCCAAAATCAAAATCTCACTCAATTGAACTCCAAATCTATCCAATTGCCTCAATTTTCCATCATAAACCATTCAAAACACTTCAACATACCAAATTGAACTTTCAATAGGTTTTGTTCAAGCCTCAGTGTTACTCAAAACCATCTTTGACCCCTCAATTTTACCCCAATTTAGCCATGTCTCCAAATGTCACCAAATTGACCAAATCCTAAAATTGACACCAAATTAATGTTGAGAACTCTTCATAATATCCCACTGGACCATTTTGAACTCTCAAATTGGACTTGGCCCCACTCTAGACAAACTTAAACCTAAGTCAAACCCAACATCCCCAAATTGATCCAATGCTCAAAATCCTTCAAATTAACCCATCAAATCAATTCAAAATCACTCCAAATATTTTTTAAAATCTTATGAAATTCATCTACACAAAGTTACTCAATTAGTTGAGTCCAATATCATGGATAGCCAAAGCCATGCCAAATTGATCAAGATAAAGCTTATACAACCAACTTCTGGACCTTAGTGACCAAGCTAGACTCACCCAGCCTACCCTGGAGGAGCTATGGACCAATGGTCCCCTAATTTAAGGGATTTCACCCATATTTGGACTAAACTTGAAATATATTTGCCATTATTGCTACCCTAATTATAATTAGCCACCCCCTGACCTCCCTGAGCCAAGAAATGACTGAACCTTGGTCAGCCACAACCTCAACCCCTGAAAATAGCCAGCCTGAGGGAACTCCAAATGACTAAAACTCAAAATTAAACCTCCTTGACTTGGCTCACTCCAATTGGATGCTTGTGCCTTTCTTCTCTCCATCTGTGCAATCTTTAGAACCCATCAAACCCCCCTGAGCTCCACTAGGCAGCCATGGCTTTAAATTGACCTCTACACTACCAAAGAGTGAGAGCCTGGAAACCTTAGGAAAACTCAACAAAAACCTCACTAGAGCTTCTCCATACCTTCTCAAGTTCAATCCCCTTTCTCTCAGCCACTCACAACGACCCCACAAAGCCAATTTCTTCATCGAAATTTGCCCCAAAGCCAAGACAGATTTCCCCACACCTCCATAGTCCACCAAAGTTCAATTAACTGTGCCCACACCATCACCAGAGTGATATGAGTTGATTCCACACAAAATTCGCATCACAAAGAGCCCCTAGCAGAAAGCCCCTAGCATAGACTTTGATCAACACCTGAAATCGAGCTTGATCAAACTCATAACTAGACAATTCACCAGGTCTAATACTTCATCTAGAGGTTCGTTGGACCTAATCGAAGCTACCAAAACCATTTGATTGAGGACTCCCCTCTCAAACAAAGGTTTTGAGCCTCAACCCTAAATCGAGCTTATTTTGATTCTTCATGTGTAATGGCTTAATTTCATGCTTCATTAACCAAATGGATAGACACGTCTTAAGTAGATGAAGGTTTAGAAACAAACCCCATGCAATTTGGTTGAGTACAGATTAAGATCTTAAGGTTTTAGCGTGAACAGTTCTCAGGTTTGGACACTTTGGGACGATGACGGAGAGCCATACAATTGCGTGTTTATTCCATAGACGGTCACGATGGAGCCGGATGAGGAGATGATACGCGAACCGTAAGATGCGGGTTACTAAGGTGGCTTATGGTTTCGAATGGCGGAGCGCCGTGTGTAAAGCTCAGTGCACCGTAGAATGAGGTGGCGCTGCGATGGATAAATAGAAAAATCAGGATTTTTTGATTTATTTAAACGACCATAACTTCAAAATCCATATTTTTCATAGAAAAATCATAAAAATAAATTAAAAATACACTCTTGCTCAGTGAACAGAGGAGATTTGAACAAAAAATAAAATTTATTTGACAACTCATCAATTTTTAATTAATTAAATACTCTCTATGGTATTTCAATTCATTATGGCTAAGCATTGCTCAGCATGGCTTGAAATTTTGAGGGTTTGATCCTCAAGACAGAGGCTATGTTCTCAGATTTTCTAAGTTCAAAGGAAATCTTTGTGTTTCCAACCCTAATTTTCAATTTATGATGGCTTTTTTGGCTTATTTTAATTATATAAATTGAATACCCCTTGGAAAATTATGGGAAAAATTTTAGTAGATTTCCTGTGGTCAGAGAAGTCTAGGAAAAATGTCATGATGGTTTGAATTGTTATATAAATTTTATATTTAATAAAATGTATATATCTTGTATTAATTTATTTAAATTAAATATAAATCCAAAATCAATAAAATTAATTCTACATTGTGCATAAAAATCATGTTAACCCTTGTAAAAATTTGAAAATTATTTGATTAAGTTTAAACACTAAAGTTGATTTTCTAAGAAACATTGTATTTTTGCACAAAAATAATTATATTAAATTAAATACGCTTAGGAAAATTATGAAATGTGGTTTTCGGAGTTCCTTGTGATCAGGAGCACTTAGGAAAAGTACAAGTAATTTGTGATTAAATATTTGCTTTTTGAACTTTATTTTGAATTAAAATAAATAAAAATAATTAAAAAATTCCAAAAATACAAAAATATTTCAAAATGTTCCTAATGGTTTTCTGATTACTTGAGTCTCATTAATTTTTTTTTCCTGATTTTTCTATGTTAAAAATAAATTTCCAAAGGCTTAAAAATGTATTTCCCTCATTTTTTCATTAAAATAATTATAATAAATAAATTAAAAATAATAAAAATATAAATTTTGTTTCTTTGAGTTCTTTGGACTTAGGGAGGTTTAAAAAAATATAAAAAAGATTTTTGTACATAAGATATATTTTCCATTCACATTAAATCATAAAAACCATTAAATAGTTATAAAATAATGATTAAAACTTAATTCAAAAAATCATGAAATTTTGTTTAAGTATTTCTCTGACCTAAGGAAACCTCTAATAATTTTTTTCATAAACCAAAAACTTAATTTGAATAGCATAAATAAATTAATTTAAAAAAATCCTTTTTTTATAAGTTAAAATAATAATTATCTAAATTAAGATATGAAAAACTACATTTTTCTCCTCTGATGTTTTAACTACTCTATGGGCAGGGTATTTCAAAATGTCTTAAGTCATTTGAATGGTGATTCATGAGTTATGAGGTGAAAAGCCACATGGGTAAAATGGTCATTTTAGAATTTTGGTTCCTTAATCAAAATTTAAGATTAACTAATGGGAAAATGGGTAATTTTGATCCTAATAAGTATGTTTGGAAGATTGAAATATAATGGATAAACGGTAGAAACCAACTTGCCACCTTTTCATAATAAGTACAATTATAAATTTTCTAAACCATCATATTTGGAAGTTAAAAATCAAAATTAAATGGTGTTCCAAGTGATGGGCTTAAACTAAAGAGTCGATGTTTTACTTATGATCAAGTCCACAATTAATAATGGTCTGACTTCTTTTAATCAGAATCCATAGCACCCAAATTAAAATTATAGTAGTGATCTAGGCTTCATCTTAAAACTTGTTTGATGGGATTTAGAGGATAATATGACTAATGATTAGCACTACTAGCTCAACTTTAGTGCTGGGTATCAGGTCCTTAATGACTAAAACTTGCATTAGGGGCATTCACTTACATAACTTTTAAGTGAAATATCAACTGATTAATTAGGTACCCTATCCTCGGGATAATTAAATGTCAAAGTCTACCGAGTAATGAATAATTTTAATTTGACTTAGGATGATTAATGGAATGATATGATAAGTTTTGAATGAACTTAGATATTTCAAGAGATGTTCAAGCCAGGCTAGGGTCATCCCCTAATTACTTTGAAAATCTCTTGAATATTCTACAAATTGAACTTGATATACTTTGTTCTAGGACCATCCATTAAGATATTTTAGGACTCATTGAGTCATGGTTTGAGGGTTTGGAAACTAGACTTTCATTTACTCTTGCAATTTCTTTAAATCTGTGCAAAACTATATACATGTTGCAGAAGATATTCTTTCAACTGGAATGCTGAGAAGATGACATGTACACTTTTATATTGTTATTTAATTTCTGTCATTTTATTTTCTGCAAATTTTATAAACTGCTCTTGAAAAATCAAAACAAATTTTCAAAAAATTAATCAAAATTGTCAAAAAAACATTTAATTTTTTCAAAGGTAACCATAAATCCTTTGAAACTTCACTAAATTTAAAATGTCCTTTTGAATTTACGGGAGTCCCTTAGAGGAGGTAACCCATATTTGCTAACGAGATCTCCCCACTTTAAATGGGTTTCATAACTCATTTAAGCTAAGTAAATTCAAAAGGAAATAGTGATACTGGAACGAGGGAACTGTGGGTTCCTAACCGATGTCACTCTAATCAACTTTAACCCCACTATAATTTTTAAATAACTATAACCTTAGGAAACACTTGATTTGACATTATGACTTGACACATTAGAAAACTTAAACCTGTTATGATAAGGGCTTGGAGCTAGCAATGTGGGCAGCACGACTATCTTCAAAAGCAAAACATGTTTACACCAGCTAAACCATTCCTTAGAATTAAACAACCGAGCCATAGGACTTCGAAGTTGTTCTCTTATTGTGACATAAATCCTCAACCTATCCTTAGGCCTTTGTATAGCCCTGCTAAACAATTTAAGCCCTAACCTTTCCAAGATTGCCATTCAGTACGATCTAAACCCTCTATCTTCCAAGCTATTTGTGTGATCGTTTCACACGAATGCAAGCCCAAATTAATAAAATTGACAAGATGAAATATTTAAATATTTCTCCTCTAAATTGAAACCAAACCATATAGTAGATTCCAAAGTTCTCCTTATGACCTGTGACATCCCCTAGTTATTCTTCTGTTGGATTCCAAAAATAAATGTTCCAAATTTGAGTCATTCCCATTTCACATCTCTCTGTCTAATCTCGTTGAAAAGTCCTATCCTTTGAACTTCTTGAATATAATATCCCCTCATTCTTATCGAGAGTTTTCTTAAATGACTTATGTTATCTAAGATGTAATTAACTGTAGGGGCTTGCCCTTATATGAAGCTTTTTCAAACCCAACGTAATATAAACCCTATCTAATTTTTCATATTAAATAAGGGAAATTGTCGGCTTATAATAAAATGATTTTGTAGACCAAACGAATGTCATATATTTCTTAGTTTATTCGATTAAGCTCCACTATCAAGTTATGTGTTTGTCTTTTGAGATAGTTACATAGCTTGAGGTGTAGTGCTCTTTCATCTAAACTATGAAAGATATGTGATGAGTTCGATTTCATATTTTTTTTAAATTTAAATATATATGTAAAATAAAATGTCCATCCGAAGCGAGGGATCAGATTTTGATTTCGGCGACCGACAACTTTCACAGGACCCGCCTAAAAATTCTACCAACAACTTTTGACGACTCCACTGGGGAATTGTTTTTCTCTCCATTTGAATCAGGGAATATTATCTTCACATATCGGTAATGTGTCCATGTCCCTTATGAACCAAATTACCCTTCTTTCGTTGGCATGCTCCACTCATTTCTTTCATCGGTAAGTACGGTCAACTCTTTTAGGCTTCAGGACAGTCTATTCAATCACTTTTGAACAGAGAGGTTTAAGAGTTCATTAGGACTTTTAATCTTTTTTGTGGGGTTGGTCCCCCAATAGGTATGTTGGTGGACTGGTTCCTCCTAGGCATTGTGCATTATGAAGTTGGTCCTGCATTGGGTCCTAAACCTTACCTTCCCTTTCGAGTTTCGTTTGCTACTTTCACAAACTAAATGAAATTGTGTCGTGCTACACTTGCTCCTTAAACTTCTCTTAATTAATAAATTAAATCTTTCTACTTTCAAACTATTTTTATCAAACTTTTAAAATCTTCATAAGTGTAAAACTAAATAAAGACTACCCAGTTTATAGATCGACCTTTCTTAATTTTTATTGTTTGCATAGAGTTACAAAGTGTTGGCCAAATAACTAACCCAAGGAGCTTTCTTTTTGAAGCTGCTGCAATGGCGTTCCTCATGCTCACTTTCTCTTGCAACCTACCCAAGAGTCACAAGGCTCACAAGGTCGCTCTCCTCCTCAAGTTTGGAACCAGATTTGACGAACTAGAAGTCGTGCTCGGAAAAGCTCCCTTTGTCATAATGAAAGTTGTTGCTCCAAAAGTTGAGAAGCCATCTACTAAGTTCAATCAGAACTATTCCCAGGATTTCCCTTCTTACAAGAAGGTAAAGACTACTGCCATACGACAACTGCCAAGTCTATTGTTCGCATCTCTACTAAGGGAAAAGAGGTCATGATCATTGAAGATACAACTGAAGAATTTGCTATTTCACCATCGATATTTGAAATTGGATCAAGTTCGAAGTCTGCACCATTAACTCAGTCTCAAAGAAGAAATCGCAGCTGAAAGATTCGGAAGACCGTTAATGCTTAGATTCTTAATTAGGAGTCTGTTGATTAAATTGCTCATCAGGAGGAACTATAATTTCTTGAGACATATCAGCTTTTGCGAGGGTGTAGGTTCCATCCCTTAATGAACACCAATGGGTGCAAAAGTATCCAGAAGATTGCTGCTAGTTTACCGTCGCCTCATGGACATTGTGAGGAGAGAAAGAAGCCCACTCCTATCACTCTAGTTAGTACAACATTCCAGAGACTACCTACGAAAGAAGGTTGTTTATGTAAGGATTTATGAAGTTGAAACCACTACTTAAAGATTTTAATCCCCGACAACGACACCAAATACTTGATCCCCAAATTTATAGTTGTGTTAAATTAATAATGTTGACTCTGCTTTGCAGCGATGCCAAAAACTTGGCTCGTTATTTTATGAATAAGAAATTGAAGCAATTTATGTTGGGATTCTGCGCAAGTATACATATTGTTATCAAGTAATACATGACTTTGTGATTGAGCTCCAAATATCTATCCCACAAGGAATGTTTAAATTTGAAATGAAAATTTAAATTAGGAATTTCACAACAATAAAGAAAATCTACTACACTAATTTCAAATATTTAATGTGTTATCAAAACTATAAAGCAAAGATAAACAATAACTACCAAACTATGTTTTTGTGATGAATTTATCTAATATGAGAAAACATCTTTCCCACTACAATGAGTTTTTGGTTAATGAGTAAGATAAATGGTTTGAATTTGTATTGCGCAAAATATGAGCAATTTTAATTCTCTGCCTTTAATCAAGTGTTATAAGGAATAGTTAGCTAATCTCAAGTTTAGTCTCTAAATCTGTGGTTAGGTTGAGAGGATACTGACTCCACTCTAGAGCTCCCACTTCCCTTCCCCTGAAGGCTAGTGCTCGCTTTAGTTCTTAAACACTAAGAAAAAATTGGTAATTTTTTTTCTGTCACCCTAGAATCTCCAACTCTTCGCCCACTAATATATATTTCCCAATTTATTTGCACCTAATTTCATGAACGAAGCACTCCTTCATGGAATCAAATGTGATTCTCACTTTGTTGTAAAACTCATACTTCATTTTTTAGATAGTATGTTTCACAACAGATGTTAACATTTCAATTTGCAAAATCGAAAAGTAAATTAAGAACAGAGTGAAAAATCATCACAATTTATTTTATATTTTAAAATTAGCACTTCCAAATTATCTCTTTATTTCACCATATCTCAGAGTATGGAGAAAGACAAAGAAAACTCCTCAGTTCTCATGAGGGAGATACAACAGAATACAAATTTCATAAATAAACAAAAGTTTATACAACAATAATAAACAAGCACTACTTATCTTTAACTCTTTCTCAAAACAAATTGCTTGTAGCCTCTCTTGGACTCTTTCTCTCTCTACATGTCTCTTGATTTTCACTTCAAAGATGTAGGGAAGAAGAAATCTCTCACTTGTCTCCCTCTCTAACAACACTTACGAGAAATCACACTTAGACTCACCACACTAAATAATACACACAATAGAACACTCTAGAATACTCAATGACACACCAACCCCCCTTTTTTCTAATCTATTTTTGCTCTAAATAAAGCATATTGTCGGGTTTCCAAGACGTGTATCCAATAACTCTTCAAAAAGTGTCCTAATTCATCAAATCTTCTAGAAATTTGCCCAACAGCGATAATGGCGTCGTTGGCACCCACAATCCATCGTTGGCTCCCATTGTTCGAATCAATTTATGTGCTCTTTATCAAATGGCACCGTCGGTGCCTCTGTTGTTCTAGACTCCTCTTTCATGCTGACGCCATTGACGTCCTTGCTGGTGCCGTCAGCGCTGAGTTTTTCTTCCAAAACAACATTTTGACTCCAAATTCCATCTATTTTGTTTCATTTTTGCTTCAAGTTCTAAAAATCATCAACCTGTAATAAAAAAAAAAAAATACATTCCTTTAAAGTGTAATATCCCAAAAAATAAGTATAAAATATAGGTCTAAAAATGCATATATTTTTAGTGCATCAAAATCCCCCAAACATAAATATTACTTGTCCTCAAGTAACTCCTTTACTACGTAAAAATATGACTATTAGTAAATAATTTAACTTCTAGATTTTCATATTTTGGTCTACTAAATATCATAGCATAACTTAAGAAAAATTTAAAATAACTCAAGTTAATACTAAAGGTATAAGAATATCTAGAAGTCAAGTCTAAGATTTCTGGTTCTCTATTCTTTTCAAGGAAAATTGCAAATTGTTATATTAAAGCCACTTAGAGTATCCATATGAAAAAGAGCTTCATGAAAACTTTATTAGTAAACATGCCAATACTTAAATACAAGATTAGAGAATGTAGCCAAGCCTTCTTCCTTAAGTTGATTCAGTGAAGCTAATTTTTTATTAGGCATCTCCTCAAGCTTCTCTTCACATTCTTTTCTTTTTTTTCACTTTTTCTTTTCTTTCAGGATCATTTTCAATCCTTTTTCTTTTTTTTTTCTTTATGTGAGGATTACTATATTTGAATAGCCTTTAATGATTTTGAACTTCACTATCCTCTTCTAAAAAATTAAAAACTTTTCACATTCCTTCACTTAATAAATTCATATTAGCTTTAAAGATTTTTCATAAATTTTAATTCTTTTCTTTTTACATGAAACTCTAAGGTTCTTAATACTTCAAAAATACAAATTCCTTTACTTAAAATGGAAAAATATAGTCTTATTCTCTCATACCAAATACCTTAATCTCTAGAATTAACCTTTATTATTGAAGGTTTTTACTTAAGCTTACTAGATATTTAGAAAAGAAATATAGTTATCCAAAGTTAGGTTCTACTACCACAGGTTGTGTTAAATTAAAAATTTTAGAATATAGCTCATTGAGGACAAATTAAATTAAGTTTCTTTGTTTTAAAAATTAATTTTTCTCCCCCCAAACTTAATTTTTTAAAAGATTAAGCATGAAAAATAGAAATTACAGGATGAAAGAAAATAGTTAATACATAAAGAAAAGACTTACTTGTTGAAGGTTTTGATTTTGAAACTTAACGCTGAAATATTGCAGGTGCTAATATGAAAAGCTACAAGACTTAAAATATTAAATAACACATAATATATATAAAAATATTTGCTAAGAAAGAGTTAACTAAAAATAAATACAACAAAGTACTAAAAACAAAGAACAGTGCTAACATAAATTTCAATTCAACAACATCTCTACAAATTATAGATCGAAACACAACATTCAATACAAATCAAAGTTTCACATTTAACAAACTAAAAATTAACAACAAAAAAAAATGTAACAAACAATAAACTAAATAAAAGATTAGAACTATGACTAAGCAGACATCTTCACTCATCCTCTTCTTCTTCTTCATCTTCTTCTATACTAAAGTTTTGTTGTTGATAAGGGGAAAAGATTGGGTGACTAGGAGACTATACTTAGTGGTCACCCCTCATGTATCTCACCATAACATCATCATATGCAACATCATATTCAAATTTTTACTTTATTAAATTATCATTATGTGCATTATTGGCCTCCAAATTTTCTATCCTGCTCTCCATCCTTAAAATTTCTCCTTGTTGGATCATCATCTGTTCCAAAAGTTCCTAGAGAGTAGGGTTGCTAGAAGTAGAAGGAATATCCCTACTCCTACTTCCGTTCTCCATCCAACATAAGATTCATAGGTATGTTTGCTAGCCCAATAGGTTTAAGAGGCTCAATCCTTTCCTCATCAATTCTAAAATCAACTTCTTACTGCTCACATAATGTGAAAATCAGAGCAGGGTGTGCTAATCCACCAGTCGTCTCACTCATAGCAATAGAATGAATGTTGTTATAGATTATAGATCCAACATCTAGACTGCCCATCTGTTGGATACAGAAGTTTATGATAGCTCTATCCTTAGTAACTTCACTATGGTGATTCGTAGGTATCATTCTAGCAAATATAAAGTAATTCCGGGCATTAGATATTAAATTTAACATAGAAGCAGGGAAGTTTACCTTAATGTTATTATTCACTGTCCAAGCTCCTCTTCCATCATTATAAAATAGAATAACTTTATCCAAAGCCTTGTTTGTAGTAGAGAATGTGTTGTACTTAAAGAGAAATGCTTCTTAAAATTGATAAAATTCATTAATCCTCCTTGGAGTGAATTCAACAATTTTACCACAAACATAGATGTGGTCATCAAAAGTCTCCTTAAAATTGGCATAGAACTCCATGAATATACCAATAACAGCCTAGACAGTAAAGTAACAGAAATTCTCCAACTGCCGAGCAACGATTAATCTTTCAACTTCACCACCCAAATTTTTGAATGCTCAATCTGGAATTATTTTCTTTGTATTGAGTAGACTATTGAAATGAATGCTAGCTTTATAGTTTATGAATTTTTTGTCATCAAATTCTAAATTCCTCTTTCCTTCACTCATCCTATGTGCCATTGTAATCTTTGAAAGAAAGGAAAAAAAATGATAAATTCCAAATAAATTCAAAAAAATTTGAAAATCATAATGTGAAACTTTCTAAACTTAAATCCACTAAGAGTTCTTCACTAAAGAATTTTCTCAAAATATCCTTAAAAATTTTAAAATTTTAGATCTGCGCAATGTAGGAGAAATTATTGGTGGAAATAAAAAATTTTTAGTTCAAAGTGTAGCTCTTATTGAGAGAAGATGAAATTTAAACTCCTTTTATCTTCTAATCCCTTTAAATCTAAGCGTTTGAAAGCCCTAAGGGTGTATACCGAAGGTTGAAGGTGATCAAAGGGGTAAAAATGGCGTTTTACAAAAATTTCAAGTTATTTGAGGATTTTCAGGTCTCGGGCGCCGTCGGCGCCAGTGCTAAAAATAAAAAAATTTCATAATTTTTGCATATCAGTTATTTTAAATTCCCTTCAACATCTATTTAGTATTTTTAAACAATAATATTCATCCTTAAATAGTCCGCAAACAAATGTTTTTACAATCAACACAGAACTAACTTTTATATATGAAATTCTAAATTTTTACAAATATAGATTTTTAATCACACTCACACATACATTAAGCAAATCACACTATAATTCAGCGTCGAAACCAAGCCACAACACTAGAACGTTGAAAACTAAACTGTACATACTATTAAATTTATATGAGTTTTAAAGCAAAGCAAATCCACCACAGTTACAATAACAACATAATTAGTTTTAAACAATGGAAAGTCCAAGTTCTTTAATTACTCTTCTTCATCATCATTATTGTCTCCTCCTCTAATATCTCCCATAGACTGGTGATGTACTTAAAAATTGTAGAAGGGTCGGTACAGGAATTGATCAGTCAAATTTTCATCAATCTATTCATTCTTCTTTAACATTTACACCAAACCTGCTTCAATTCGTCTCGTATGATCAAAGTGTTCTATCATCCTCCAATCTAAGTGATCAAAAAGGTAAGTAAGATTTCCTATTGCCTCCATGATATTCTGAAGTTCTCTTTCTATTTTCTTTATTTTCTTCTCTAAAACTTGTGAACTTCCAATTGTATAGGGCATTAAGGGTGTCGAAGCATGTGATGATTGATCCAAGATAATATCCAACACTTCATTTCCATTCCCAATTTATTTTCCATCAATAGGATCCATGGGTTGTTAGGGTAATAACACTTTCTACCAACTTTCATATGGTACTTGAGATTGACTGCAAAGTAAGAAGATCGTAGAAGGATGCCCAAGTCTATATATAGGCCTTTTCATAATAATACCCATAATAAATTTAAAAATAATTGACCCCACATCAATGAGCTTTCCTATTTGAATGCACTAGTTTAAAATTGCACTTTCTTTTGTAACTTTACAAATTTTCATTGTAGGGAGTAGTTTTGCAGAGATGAAGAAATGCCATTGTTTAGATATCGAATTTAACAGTGAAGTGGAGAAACTAATGTTTTCCTCATCTCTGATTTCCCAATTATCACTTTCATCCGTCAGAAATCGGTATACATCCTACATCAAATCCTTCATTTTTATAAAAGTTCATATAATGACAGATCAGCATGCTTTATATCATAAACATATCATTAATTCACGACACCCTTACCTCAAATGAAGAGGAATCCATGGTTAATTCCATGCATATTAGGGTAGAATTCTTTTACCACTGAAGCAACTACTGCAGCGGTAGTGTAGCATTAAACTTCCCAACGTCTATGTACTATGATTTTCTCAATCTGCAAACTTGGATTACTCAATCCATGATTGACAAAGCCTCTTTCCTTGATAAGTCTCTTCTTAGTGATGACTTTGTCATATAATTTCTGCATGTCAAAACTGATGAACTTTCTTCGATTGAAAACCTCATATCTTGAAGTGCTTCTGGATATTAAAGCCAAGGATTTCTAAATCTGGAAGTTTCTATTCATCCAAAATGGTTTTGATGCCTTTAGAAAGACCTTAAGGTAGTTATTTTGAAGTGAAATCCCGCCAAAGTCTGCATAAATTTTCTTGAACTGCCGAAGCCGCACCAGGCGCTGTTGGCGCCCCATATGGAGCCTTCAGTGCCATGGCTCTGTAAAAGGGCACCATCGGCGCCCATGCTGGCTTGCATCTATTTTATATTTGGTTCAATTTATTTCCAAATTTTCATCCAATACCAATATTTGTCTTGATTTATGATATATAAGATTGTGTAGGATTCTAAGGTATTATTATTTCCTAATACTTAGATAAATTATTAAACAAAATACTAAGATATATATATATATATATATATATATATATATATATATATATATATATATATATATATATATATATATATATA